>OZ005662.1:33093703-33354703 GCA_963930645.1 Salticus scenicus
CTTCATTTGCCGCACGGGCCTTGAACCTACTGTATAGCAGTGTCACCTGTGAAGAGATCGACACCAAAAGCCGTCAGGCACGAATATGTGTCCAGGTGCATCTGCATATAAATTTAAATGCAATTCTGTGCAGTTGTTCGTGAGATATAGCCTTCCTTAAAATTGCAGAAATCGCTGTATAGAAGTGCCACCTGTTGAGCGATTTAAACCAAAAGTTGATAGGCACTAACTTATGTTAAGGTACATTTACATGTAAATTTATAAGAAATTTCACGCAGTAGTTCCTGAGGGCCTTCCTCATTTGAAGACAATTAATATGGTAAATCTTTGTGATTTCATTTTCTATTAAGTTTATTTTTTTCTTATAGTGGGCCTATCGAAACCAAAACATTCGGTGGGATTCATCGGGAATGAAATATATTCAAGTGAGCCACATTGTATTAATGCACATATACATTTGAGGGAGTGAAAACTTAGAACCGAATACGTTAACATTAAATTTATTTTTATTCATAAAATAACAATAGAATGAAAAAAAAAAAAATTATGACTATACATTAAGTATCACAATAATAAGAATCAATGGTCGATTTGATAATATTTTATTAAGAATAATTATTGCGATATTTTTACTTTCTTTTATATTCAATAGAAAAAAGTATTGATTTGTAAAAATTTTTGGACTTCCTCTTATCGATAGATTTACACGTTTTAAAAAGGTCCAAAACACGATTTGACCATTTTTAGAAAATATGTCTGTCTGTGTGTGTGAAACAAAAATTTTGTGGCGACTGTATCTCAGGAACTACTGTAAAGAATTGTATATAAATTTGCATGTAGATGCAGCTTGACGTAGTGTCTATCAACTTTTGGTATCAATTGTTCAGCAGGTGGCGCTGATAAACAGCGATTTCCACAATTTTAGGGAAGGCTATATCTCAAGGACTACTGCATGAAATTGCATATAAATTTTTATGTAGATGCACTTTGACATAATTGAAAGTCTTTCAATTTTTGGTATCAATTTCTCAACAGATGGCTTGGTTATACAGTGATTTCCACAATTTCAGAGAAGGCTATTCGTCAAGAACAACTGCACAGAATTGAATATGAATTTATATGTACATGCACCTTGACATAAATTAGTACCTGTAAACTTTTAGTGTCAAACGCTCAATACTACAAATTTCACCGAGAACGGAAAGACTATATCTCAACTTCCATGGTATATAACTGTACAAAACTTGATATATGAGATAATCATCACGAAAACACATTTTTTAAGATGTCAATTACAGAGAGAAAAAAATGTCTTTCTTTGGATATTTAATGTTAGTTTTCTCTGAGATGAAAATCGTCTGCATTCATTATGGTAAATAATTTTAATAAATAATAGTTTTGATAAATTATTTGTACTGAGTGAATTTGTATGGGAAAATAAAGGAAGAAAGCCTTGTGGTGGCCACAACAGTGTAGTTTTATGTAGCTATAAAGTTTTATGCATGTTGTTGCAGACCACAAAATTTCACGTGGTGGGACACGTGTCCCCCCCCCCTCCAATTAATCATACTAAAGTCTTACAAGAATTTTAATGTATTTATCATTAATTACAATTTCACTGTTTAGATCTCCACTTTATGAATTTTTAATCCTTCCACGTTCATTTTTTTGCTTTTTGAGTATTTATTCCAATCATCATGATTCCAACCAACACAAGAGTAAGAAGGGGTGTGCTCCAGGGTGTCCATTTTCTGGCAGCAAAGAAGACTTATTTTTTACAGCGTTATTAAACATACAATTTTAGAGCACTCTGTATCAAAAACTATGTTGCAGAATTTCATGAAAATTGGATTATAGCATAATCAGATGCTGAGGATTTTATCTGCTCAAAAAAAGTTCCAAAAACCACGACTAGATGTTTTTATTGAGAATATAACAAGAATCTACAAAATTTAAAAATTGTAAAATCTACAAAACTTATTCTTATTCACAAAACTTGCTCATTATGATGTTAATCACTATTGCTAGCTCCTGGAAGCATAAAATTGCATGTTCAACTGTTGAAGGAAATGTGTGCTGCTGAATGTTACGAACATGGCATGCTGTGCTATCTTTAAGGTCAGAGACAGATGTCATGGAATCACAGTATACCAAGTCTTTTAGATATCCCACAGCAAAAAGTCACAAAATCTCGAAGTTCAATATGTAGGAAATTTATGATGAATCATTTTTCTTTAATCATTTTCCTATACCTGTAATACACCCTCTAGTAATAGTTTTTGGAACTTTTTGTTATAGATAAAGTTCCCGTCATCTGATTATGCTATTACTCAATTTTCATGATATTCTGCAGAATAGTTTTTGATACAGTATGCTCTAAAATGATAAGTTTAATTACCCCAACAGTACACTTTCTCCCTCAGAATATACTGAAAATCAATGGATATTCCAAGGACTTCCTCAGGATGTACTGTGGATAAGTGCCGTTAACATATGAACACCCTGTGTTATGATACTTTGTATTAGAGATCTGTCTTGTGCATTATGCAAAATGTATCTGTTATCTCAAAGTTTTTCCCTGCATCACTCAGCACCTTTCAAGGCACAGTGTCCTTGCTGCAAGGACACAATTACTAAGTTCCAAACTGCAAAAATTCACCCCGGAATTTCTTTTAGCAAAATTTTACTTTTATAACATAACAAAAAAGTCTTATTTCTATTTTGTTCATAAATTCTGGTGGCAATTTAATTTAAATGAGCCTAAGGCTGTCACTTTCAAAACTAAAACACAAAATTATTTAAATACCAAGTTTCCTTGTTCTCAAGAGTCTCTATTAACCTAGATTTGTGATATCCACTAAAATGTATTTAGCATGATTGAATTGACTGTTGATGGGTTAAATGCAACAATGTCAAATAATAATTCAGATAAAATTAAAAAGCTGTCATCCTAACGCCCAACTGCTTTGAAATAAACGTCTTTTGCTTTCATGATTAATTGGAGAGGGATGTGAAAAGAAATGAAAGCCATAAACAGTAAAAGTTGGAAGATTCATGGAATTTTTTTTAAAGAATGTTGCAGGAAAATGAGCGATTTATGAAACACTCCTAGCTACGACCATTTGAGGTGTGGTTTGATGACGTCACTACCGAAGGAGGACTTTATGTTGAATGAATCACGATTCACGAACTATGGGACCCACTCTAGATTATTTCATGTAATCAGTAATCGGCACTTCGATAGAAAAGGTATTTTCACTTATTTTTCCTGGTAAGCTTATTTTTAAACATTAAATTTCTTAACCTACTCGTTTTATATACATAGAACATCGAAAACAAGCGCGAACGTCCATTTTAATTTATTGGAGACTTGCAATCGACGAATCTATTGTGTAATGTAAATGCAAAACTAAGGTAAACAATAGAAATTACTTACTGCATTGAGATTTATAGATATGAATTAGTTATACAATTAGATATCAATGTCATTACCTGCTGAAAAACATTGCTAATATAAATAACATGTTCGAAATTTGTTTGCCACGTTTATAAAATTAACGTTGATGTAAATATACATTTGTTTTGTTACGATTACGAAATTCATGTTTTAAAAATAATTTAGCGTTATTTCAGATTTAAAGATTCTGAATAGATAAATTGGGATAAAAAATATCCATGTGTTTCTTTGCAATAAGAGATAAAATTTGCTTTTGTGTTATTAAAATTTTAATGTAATGTAATTAGTTGCTGCATATACAGTTTTTATTTGTGCTGCTGTTAGTGGCTGTTAATGTTTGAAAGTGTTACTTATACAGGCTGTCTGTTTAAATTTTTATAGTTAATTACTTTTATTTCCTTTCTATGTGTGTACAATTATTTATCATTACATATATCTATGCTTAGCTAAGAAAATAAACTTCATTTTTTATTTCACAGAATCCAAACATTTATTACAACTGAATTAATATTGCCTTATGTATGTGATTATTAAAAATGTACGTACAAAGGTATTATCGATTCGGTTATGAAAACAACAACTTGAAGACTTTATCTAATGAAAGTATCCACCTGCATCTTACGAGGGAAATTCCAGCCACTAAGGGAAAAAAATAGATGCTAACCATAACCTTCAATGGTGAGTTAAAGAGATTCATTAATTTAATTATTATTGAAGAAATAATCTGTTTCTTATCAACTTTATCTCTCAATTATATATGGCGTTAATATATAAATCTTGATTTTCATTATGTATTTTATTTGGATATTTGTAAAAAGTAAATAAAATATTTTGAGAACAATCATTTCACATAAATTGATTTGATTTATATTTTTACTGAAATGTGAATTTTGAGGTAAATAACAGAAATATAATGAAAATTTTAATTATTTAGTTATTTGTTTGTGTTACTGTGGAATTTTGTAGTAGTAATTTGAACTGCGAACATGGAATATTTTAGAGGTAATTTCTTTAATAAATTTTAATTCCTATTTCATAATATTATTCTATTCAGTGAATTAAAATTAATGTTTAAATAAATATTGTGTAAATAACAGATATTTTGCATTTTAAAGATGTGTGTGTTTGGAACAAGAGTATTTTGAAAGGGGAAGATTATATACAAATGTAAATTAATATTGAAATTATCTGCTGCTTTAAATTATCATACATTATTGTACATGTATTTTGTATTTAAAAGGTGATTTTTTACATCTGTATAATCTGTCTTTTTTTGTAATGGGCGCTTTGATTTTCATGTGCACAAAGCACTAATACATATGTTACAGTACAGTAATTACTGCAGTATGTTATTTGATGCATTTTATGAACATTTCATGCAGAGTGAGGTAGCAGTAACCAATGTTATTTTTTCTTTTTAATGTACATGGAGCGTAGATACATGCATACGTAGATACATACATACTGCTGCATACTGGGATTTTGTGCATTTATATTATTCAATCATATATATTTAATGATTTAAAATTTATTTAATTGTAGTTGGTTATAATTTTGTTATTTTTACTTTCTTCTATATTCAATGGAAGAAAGTATTGGATTCGTAAAAATTTTCGACCTCGGGTTTTTGATGGATTTACACGTTTTTAGAGCTGTAGAACACGATTTGACCATTTTTGTCTGTCTGTGTGACAAAATTTAGTGGCAACTGTATCTCAGGAACTACTGCACAGAATTTCATACTAATTGGTATGTAGTTGCACCTTGACATAAATTAGTGCCTATCAACTTTTGGTAAAAATTGTCTTACAGGTTGCATTGCCATCCCGCTTTTTCTAAATTTTTAACATGGTGATATAGGACAAAATTTTGTATAAATGTGCATGAAGAGAATTCTTTTTTAGTAATCATTATGAAATTTACATAATAGAGATAGTCAACTGGGAAAAAATTTTTGTATGTGTAGGAGCCTCGCCTCCCCCCCCCCCCCCCTGGGGGGAAGTCTCCCCTCGAGGGCAGTAAATTTTCAAGATGGGTATCTTTCGAAAGGACTCGTCAATACCTTTAAAAGGAATGGTTGAACTATATAAATAATCTGTGATACTTCAAAACAAAGTTATTGAATTTTTTTACTTTTAACTTAAAAAAAAAAAAAAAAAAAAAAAAAAAAAAAAAAAAGGAGAAATTTTTTTTTATATTGTTACCGAGTGAATTTGTATAGGAAAATATAGAAGAAAGTCTTGTGGTGGCCACAACATACTAGTTAAATGAAAATTTCAGTTTTTATGTAATAACTGCCTGCCAGAGATTAACTGCTGGCATGTGGTTAATACAAAATATATATTACATATGTATTTCAATATTTATATATATATATTTACATATGATTATCATAGAAGTAATCCTATAAAATATATTGTACTTTCTTACATATTTGTATTTATGCATATGAATAGCCTGCCAATCACATGCAGTTAACACGTAATTACCAAATTTTCTTTAAAAACTGCTTTGTGGTGATTTCTAGGGGCAAAAAAAAAAAAAAAAGAATTACAGCGTTTTAAATTGGTATTGTTAGTTTTTAAGGCAAGATAAATCGATTGTGGATATTTTCAAGTGTAAAATTATTAGAAGGGACGGGAAGGGGCAAAAATATAGAAAAGGAGCGGTTGTTTCGGAGAAAATGGCGGAAAACCCAGAACGCCTTTATTCTTTTATATTTTGCAGACATTCGAATTCTGATACTCCATTCACATTTCTCATACTATGGATTTTTAATAGTATTTAGCCCGGAATTATGCAAGTTTCGGAGAAAACCATGAAAAAGTCAGACATTATGAAACATCGATATTTTCACAAAACATTTCATAACTCAAAATCTTTTAAGAGAGAAATCCTTTTTTTTTTTTTTGCATATAAATTTTAAATTTTAATTATGACTAAATTATTTTTAATACATCATAAAGATACTTACACTTTAAAGTACTTTTATATTATCGAAAGTGGAATTTGAGATTTCACCTGTTTTAAGGTCCTGATAAGGTTTTATTTTGTATCTCAGATACTAATTAAAATAACTGCACACTGGTCTACGCTGCCGATAGCAGTGGAGAACCAGAGTGACATTTTTCCTGATCAGATTTTTTTTTTTCACATGATAAAAATTAGTGCAATTTTGAGAATACATTAATTATTCAAAAATAGTGACCAGCGAAGCGGGCGTAGCCTGCTAGTATTAAATATAAAGAGTATATCAAATATTTATATAAAATAATGAACATAAATACTAGAATTTAGTTTTGTATTATTTCAAACTCTAAAATTCATTCATTTAACTCGTAACATAACTGAATTAAGCTACTTTGGCAACTACCCCAGCTACTATTTACATGGTGGTTCAGTTTTAAAAAATGTGCAATAGATGAAACTTTCACAAATCTTATTTGTTCCTTGATGGCAATGCCTGTTAGATCTGCTGGAATTGAGAGAATCTTCTCAAATTTCTCATATTTGTGCATCACAAATTGAAAAATCGTTTAGGTTTAGAAACCGCATCAAAACTTGTCTTTTGTTATAGAAGACTGAATAGTGTAAACAATGTAAACTTCGATTTTCAATGGCGATAACATTGTAAATAAATTATATTTTGGTTAACATTTAATTGATTTTCCTATGCATTGTCTATTGTAGGTCAGTAATTACTTTTATGTCATTTTCTGAGTTTCTGCCACATTTCGCCATGCCGGTTTCTACCAGTGGTTTTAACCACTGCGACATAATCTTGCCAACCCTGAATGAAAATGTTTCCACAAACAATGATTGTCACAGAAAGCATAAAAGTATTCTGTCACAGCAATATTAGATTTGTATAATAAAATATATATTCAGGCAACATTTTTTATGGTTTTTCCATTTTCCACTGGAAAATTAAAATGTGATCAATGATACAAAAAAAATGAAATGTCAACCTTTCTATTGGTATGGCAATTTCTTATGTTGTATTTTTTTCTATGTTTTTTTTTAATTGTATCTTTTTATTTAAAGACTAGCAGGCTACGCCTGCTTCGCTGGGCACTATTTTTAAATGAATCATTATAATTAATGAATTCTCAAAATTGCATTAATTTTTATCATGTGAAACAAAAAGAGAAAAAAAAAGAACTCTGATCGAGGAAAAATGTCGCACCAGGTTCCCACTGCCTTCGGCAGCGTAGACCCGTGCGCGATGCGCACGCATGAATGCATATATATAAGCGCTGTGCACGCGTATTCCTTCACAACCCTTATGATTTCTCAAAATTCCATGTTATTACTCATAAACTTTTATTCTTAAGAAAAGGAATTTAAAAAAAAATCATTTCTAATCGGGTAAAAAGTCACACCGGGTCCCCTCTGCTTTCGTCAACGTAGACCCGTGTGTGCGCAGTGATCACGAATTCATATGTATGCTCGCTGCGCGCACGTATTCCTTCACCACCCTTTCTGTCCCTCCTTAATTTTACACTTTCAAAAATGTCCTCATTCGACTTGTAGGCACTCAAAACCTATATATACCAATTTCGAACGGTCTAACTCAATTTCTAATTTTTTGGCCCCCTTGAGGATATCTTAAAACATATAAATCAGGTGAAATCTCGAATAATTGCGATTAGTGCCCTCTCTTGGATAAATTTAATGTAGGTTATTCGATAATATAAAAGTACTTTAAAATAACTTTGGAATGCAGTATTAAAAAAAAATTAATAATATTTAGAATTCAAAATATTGAAATTTTAAAATATTGCAGTGCCATCTGGCGATAGAAATTTCTGTAATCTACTGTTCAATTTTAAATCAACAAAGCTTTAAAATGATGTATTACTTATGAAATTATTTTAATTAGTAGCTGAGATACAAAAGAAAACCTAATCAGGTCACCTTAAAACATGTAAATCTGGTGAAATCTCGAATTTCACTTTCGATAATATAAAAGCTCTTTAAAATATCTTTCGAATGATGTATTAAAAATAATTTAATCATATTCAGAATTCGAAATATTGAAATTTTAATATATTACAGCGCCATCTGGCGGTAGAAAAGTCTGTAGGATCTACTGTTCAATTCCAAATCAACAAAGCTTTCAAATAATGTATTACTTATAAAATTATTTTAATTAGTAGCTGAGATACAAAAAAAAAAAACCTAATCAGGACACCTTAAAATGTGGAAATAACGTGAAATCTCTAACTCCATTACTTACAGTAGTCGGTTAACGGAAGGTGACAGAAATTTGTGGCATCTACTCTTGAAATTCAACTCAAATAAGTTTCAAAGTGACATATTACTTTTGAAATTATGCTAATTAGAAGCTGAGATACAAAAATGATATAAACACCATTATAAAACGACTTATGTCTGACTTTTTCATGGTTTTCTCTGAAACTTGTGTAATTCCGGGCTAAATACTGTTAAAAATCAATAGTATGAAATGTGAAAGGAGTATCAGAATTCGAAACTCTGCAAAATATAAAAGAATAAAGGCGTTCTCGGTTTTCCGTTGTTTTCTCCAAAACAACTGTTCTTTTTCTACGTTTTTGCCCCTTTTCGTCCCTCCTAATAATTTTGCACTTGAAAATATCCGCAATCGATTTATCTTTCCTTAAAACCTAATAATACCAATTTCAAACGCTGTAACTTTTTTTCCCTTCGCCCCCCCCCCTCCCCCTCAAGCCCTTCCTAATAATTCTACACTTTCAAAAATATTCAGAATCGAATTATCGGGCATTAAAACCAAATATTGCAAAATTTCAACGGCATATCTCAATTTAAAATATGTACTGCAAAATATAAAACAATTTAATCTAATTTTTTTGTTTGTCCACATATTTTCATGGAAATTGAACACTAGGTTAATAATATGCTGTCTAGGCCGAATATTAATTCAAATGTAACGTGAATGAAAATTTGAAAAAGTTTGAAAATTGCAATTTTCCCCTCCACTATAAAACACGTGACATCTTGATCTGTTACAATCATTTCCTTTTTCATGGCAGACGGTCGTTTGGCATTTGAAATGATGTTGCCACAAAAAATTCATACTTTAGTTAATTTTTAAAAATTTAATTGTTGTACCGATAAGCCACTTGTACACTTAGATTCAGAAAAAATTCCCCTTTCATATGGTACCAAAATCGTAACGATCGAACAAATATTTCTAATTTAATATTATTTTTTTTTTCTGCTTTTAACTCCGTTAAAATATCTTTTTTTTATGCAATGGCGGTGAATTCTCATTCATTGAGATCGCTTTGATATTAGACATGAGTCGACATTTTAATTAATACCTCCACAACTAATTAAAAATTTTAAATTCTGTTTTCAGGAGGACCTCGGAAAGGCTCCAGAGCATCAGTATGTCAATTCTTGTATTTCTGCGTTCAGTAGGGGCTGAACATATAAAAGAACTGACAGACAGACAAACCTTTCCATTTATTATTATACATATGTCGTTTATTGTATCTTGTTATTTAAAAACATATTTTAAATTACATCGGATATACTCCAGATAATATATTTTGGGATAAAAACATTTTAGTCAGATTCAAACTCATATGAAGCATCTTTTAATATCCTAATGATAATTTTTTAACTTTACAGAGTTAGATATTCTTTTTTTTTTTTTTTTTTAACAAGGACTACAAATATGAAATCTGTTCCTTGAGTATCCTTCGTTATTTTGAGAAATAAGCAGGAAAGAATTGAAAATTGAAGCTGTGGGCATTTTTGCAACTTAAAATGAAAATAATGAAATTATTTCCTAACTGTATATTAGAAATATAGAGTGTTATATATTGCCCTAAATTAACTAAAAAATTCAATAGTGAAAGTTATAAGCATTAGAAAAAGTATGTACTAGATTTTTTTTTTAACAATTATCAAAAAAGTCATCGTCAAATAGTGAAAAAAATTTAAATGTCACCAAAAGGAATCATACTAAATCTGTAGCACAAAGTGGTCTAGATATAACAAATTTTCTTCTATTCTTAAAAAATAAGTTACTGATTTTTAACACATTTTATTTTGCCTTATTATTTTTTAAATGCTATTAAATGTTATGTTATGTTCTATCCAGCATTGGATATGGGGATTTCTATAATATTTTTCTGCTTTTGTCTTATGAAATGCACTATTTATATTCATATTTATTGCATGGAAAAGCAGCAAAGAGGTAGGAAGAACCCCGCAGGTGATAATAAAGCAAAGCGAGTCCACACTTTTGATACTAGGTTTTTTTATGTAGGTAATCACCCCCCCCCCTCAAAAACAAAAGTGTGGACGAATCTAAAATCCTGGTTGAAAGTGCTTGAAAAGTACTTGATAACTCCTTGAATTTTTTTTACTCCTAAGTGTATGAACCACGGAATAGTTACTATTTATTTAAATCAAATTGGAGTGTAAAGGTTGATATTTTTATTTATTATGAACTATGCAAAAAATACCAGAGCCGGGAATCGAACCTGGGCACCTCCGCTTAACGCATGGATGCTCTACCACTGAGCTACCCTGGCTGACCTGATATATCTGCGTTTGCAGACTCGGTGACTTTCCCAACGAATATTATGCGAGAAGTGCCTAGCTGGTTGTCAGCCAGGGTAGCTCAGTTGTAGAGCATCCGTGCATTAAGTGAAGGTGCCCGGGTTCGATTCCCGGCTCTTGTATTTTTCGCGTAGTTGGTAATAAATAAAAATATCAACCTTTACACTCTAATTTGATTTAAATAAATATTCACGGTTGATGAATTCATGGATAAAAAATTCTAAATTGAAATTTCGTGGTCTATGGAGTTGTGCTACGATTGTTATTGTCTCACCTGATATATCTGCATTTGCAGACTCGGTGACTTTCCCAACGAATATTATGCGAGAAGTGCCTAGCTGGTTGTCAGCCAGGGTAGCTCAGTGGTAGAGCATCCGTGCGTTAAGCGGAGGTACGCGGGTTCGATTTCCAGCTCTGGTATTTTTCGCATAGTTGGTAATAAATAAAAATATCAATCTTTACACTCCAATTTGATTTAAATAAATATTCACGGTTGATGAATTCACGAATAAAAATTTCTAAATAGTTACTATTTAGTTTGAAGGATATTTGGTATTCAGCTGAAGTTAGTATTTAGTTGGCCGAATATTCGGTATTTGGCCAAAACTGATATTTGGTGCATCCCTAATATGCACTTTGGTGGGATTTTATAATTACTAACTTATCCAACTGGGAAGCGGTGAGTAAAAAGTGCATAAGTCGTTGCCAAAGGCATAGTTGCCAACCTTTGAGAATCAAAATTAGAGAGATTTTGTATGAGACATTCTTTTTATTGCAAATACATATGAATAAAATAATAAATAAATAAAACATACTAAATTTAAAATACAGCTAGATTATACTAAATTCTAACCATACTGAAACAATATATATACATGCATACATTGATTTGGCGAAATGTTTCTTCCCTGAAAAATCTATTAATTTTTTCCACATGTTTACACATCCTATAGATATGACATGTAAATATTTAATTTAATTGTGGAAAAATAAATAGATTGATTAAGATCAGCAATAAAGTCTAAAAATAATTACATATGTGAGTAATATTCACTTTTATTGCTTTATAGATTTTAGAGTTGCTCACTTTCCAGAGATTGGAAAAGGAGGGGGGACAGAAAAATAATTACAGAGTAAGAAATATTAAACTCTTTCAATTCTACTTCTAGAATTTAATAAAACAACTTTTAAATTAATATTACAGTTACATAAAGATTGGGAATTAAAAGACTTCTGCTGAACATTTGATTGCTGATCGTTAGTTGGAGATAAATTTGAAGGTGGGGGGAGGAAATAATTAAATGAGCAAGAAATATTTAATAATACTATTTCTTTACAGGTTCTGGAATCTCATAAAGTATGTTTCAAACGAATATTGACATTTATGTTGTAGATGGTACAAGACCGGAAATTGGGAGCTTTCGTAGAACATTTGATCACTGATCGTTCTATGGAGCTTCTATTTTTAAAATGAACGATATCCGTGACTTTTTTAAAGATTGAAGAAATAAATTCACGGAATTCTGCAAATTAGACAAAAATAAATAAATAATAAAATAAAATAATAATGAAAAAAAATGAGCATAACTGTTTTTTTTTTTTTTTCTAGCAAACACAGTGCAGCATTTCAAAATGGGTTTGGAATTATATTGCTTGATTTGGGTTGTTAAAATAACAATAAGTAGCACAACATCTACAAAATTTTAGGAATTTAAGACAACTTATAATTAGGGTCTTTTAGGACATTTTTTAATTTTTTCAGGAATTTCAAAAAAGCTACAAGTAACATGCAATACACTATGTTTCATAAAAATAAAATCATCATAATATTATGAAAAATAAATATTTACTAATGAAATTGAGATAGAACTTTCAATATGAAATTCAGTGTACATATTTTTTCACAAGATACCAGATAAGATTTTTTTTACCTTTTAGTTATACAAACACATAACAAGATAAAATATTTTAATGCACATTAAAAAAAAGAGGAGGCTAAGGCTGGCTTTTTTAACGTTGTCATAAAAAGTATTTCTATGACAATCTTCTTTAATCTGGATATTAATGAATCATTTTATTTATATAAGTGACTAAATAAATGTAAATAAATAAGTAAGCCAACCAAAATACAGGATTAAAATATGGTATATTTATGTTTAATGGAAAATACCGTTTCAACTAATATATGTGATAATTACAGTGCAATAATTACTAAATATTTTAAAAATTTAATACAGTAAATCTGAACAACTTTGTGCTGTAGAAATAAGAATTTTTAAGTAAATACAATAAAACCGCCGTACTCAGATTAACGTTTTATTTTGTATTTGTAAAGCGATAGTCTACGAAGACGGAGCCATGTTGTCATTATGTTTGTGTTGATAGATTCATGAAAAGAACGATTCATTGAATTGTCAGCTTTGGCTCCTCCTACAGTAATTACGTTTGACCAATTGCTGCTCTGTATTTGCTTAATCTTCGTCGCTGAAATTGTTTCATAAATCGCGGAAAATGAAAAAGAAAAAAAAAAAAAAAAGGCATAATCTTTAAAGATATTAGTTAACAAAGATATATTCATTATGCTGTTGAAGAAATTGAAAGACTAAAAATGAAGATTGATTAAAGCCTACCATTAAAGGCTTTAGTTAGAGGCCACGTGAGCCCTGCCCAGTTTACCATTCCATGGGGATAGGGCTGAAAGCAAAATCTGATTATGGAATGGTTGAAAAAAAATCAACTGCTTTTAAAGGTTCCTAAATATATAAATACATAATTGCTTAAGATGATTTCTTAAGTTATTTCCGATTTTAAAAGGAAAAATTGAGGTTATAAAAATGTGGTGATATCAGGATTCGAAATAGTTAACCCTTAACCCGTTAGTAGTCGGTAGTTGGTCAATTTGCCGCCCATCCTTCAGTGTTCCCAGATTTTTTTTTTCAATAGCCACCAAAAATTTTTAGAAGTGGCATTTGGTATACATAAAACGCGAATAAAATCAAAGAAACGTCGATCCACTTCTTAAAATTATTGGTGACAGTTAAATAAAAAGTGCGCAATCTGTAATAGGTGGCGCTGTCGATAGCGAATATGTTGTCCTAAAAATCTTTCTCATATCATTTTTCAAAGTTTTAAAACATTTTTATTGCCTATTAATTATGAGGAGAACTTTTTTTTTGTTTAAATGAATAGCGTTTAGTGCTATGTAGAAGTAAAGTTCAACTTGAAAATATAAACAATACAATGTATTGGTTTAGCATAATATTTAAGGATAATTTTATTAAAAACAATTTTATTTAAAGATATAACTTACCTTTATCCTTTATTCAAGTAAATAACTTACCTTTTTCTATTTTTAAATACTTTTGAAATTATACTTCTTCATTTAATTCATGTAGGATAAAATTGTAATTTTTGTTTACATTCTTTGAACACATCGTTCATGCCAGTTGAATTCAATATGGCGATACCTACATTTGTGGCCCATAGATGGCGTACGTATTCAGCGTCGTCCGTTGTCACGGTAACGGATTACGTACGATGGGCGTGTAGTTTTGGATCGCCTGGAAGGGAGAAATGTGTAGCCTGGTGATTGGTTGTTCTGGAATCCGGTGGTAGAAGTATATAAGGATGTATTGAACAATCTTACTTTCTCTTGCTTATAATTTTTCGTTTGTATTTACGATGTTTTGTTGAGTTTAAATACGTTTTAAGTATTTTTAGTTTGCCTCAAAGTATGAACGCATTTTATTTTCTGTTCATTTAAGTTGCAGTATGTATTAATGTTGTTCGAAGGCCAGCATCCTTTTTTTAGTGCTAATGCTGAGCAATGCAACTATTAATTCTATTTATAAGCAGTTAGTTTTTAGCAAATAGTTTTCCCTCATGGCAAGTTTAGAGATCGTTTCTCTAACTATCACTAGCAAAGTTTATATTCCTGTTAAGTTTTAAATTTCTTGTTAAGTTTAAATAAATATTGTTATGGATGTTAAGCTGTTTTTATTTAAAAGCTGCACACTACATCTTGTTACATAAAGAAGAGCCAAATATTCCACTGCTATCTGCTAAATATTTTTAACATGTTAAGATAGTTAATCTAGTCTACATGACAATAAAGGTTATGGGTTTGTCATTTGGCCTTACCTTGTTTACAGTTTAGATGTGCAGCATATTTTTACAATGGCTATGAGTTTAACTCCTTCTATACAGAAATTAAATGTCAGTAATTATATTACTTGGCAGAAAGGCATTCGTTTTCTTCTTATAAGAGATAACTGCTGGGAATTGGTTGCTAAGGAAGAAACTTTGCCAGAGGAGGATGGAAAACCGGAAGCAACAAAGCTTATTACAGATTTTAAGCATAGGTCAAGACTTGCACTGTCTACTATATACCTTGCATATATCTCCTGAAGTTCGATGTATAATAGAAAATTGTAATGACCCGGTTGAAGCATGGGAGGCTTTAAAGAAAAATTTCTTGTCAGACTCACGAGCAAGGCATATCCAATTATTTACTGAATTTATAAAATGTGACATGCTACAAAATGAGTCTGTAACAGATTATGTGAATCGATTGAGCCGTATTGAACTTTTGAGAGAAATGGGTCGTCCAATGGAAGATATTTACTGTTGTTATCAGCTTCTACGACATCTCCCGAAGAAGTTTAATTCTGTGGTTCAAGATATGATGCAATGGAAGTCAGACAAATTCATGTTTACTACCTTGGTGTCTGAATTAACGTCTGAGGAAATCCGTTTGCAGTTACAGAAAGACGATGAAGAACTGGTGGAAATTCAGACTGTTCAACATAAAGGTAAACAAAAGTTTTATAAACCGTTATTATGTTTCAATTGTAATAAACCAGGTCATTTTAAGAAAGACTGTTTAAATAAGAACTTTAATGCAAGTTTTAATAGAAATTCTAATGCTAAATCAAATGCAAACCCTAAGTTTAAATCTAAAAATGTTAAATCCCAAAGGAAGATTGCTTGCTCTGTCTATTCGGTCAATGAACCTTCATATTATATTGCACAGGTTAATTTTAGTGATGTTGGTGGCGACAATTGTTGGATTTTCGATACCGCTGCGAGTCATCACTGTTGTTGCAATAAAAACCTGTTTTCTGAATTTTGTTCTGTTGAAGGTGAAAATTTGAAGGTGGCCATTGATGGAGTAAGTTTTCCAATTGTTGGGAAAGGTATAATTAAATTGAAATTTGGTAATAATGATGTATATCTTAAAGATGTTTTATTTTCCCCTGAATTGAGAAAAAATTTGATTTCTGGTGCAAAATTAGACTTTAATGGTGCCAAGTTCACTGGAGGTGGTGATAGAGTAAATGTTTTCGACAAGTTTGATAAACCTCTTTTTTATGCCAAACTTAAAAATGGTCTTTACTATGCCTATGCCAAGTGTTTAAAAGCGAATGGGGGGCTATCTGATGAACCCGATGTAGCTAATTTAACTGACTTAGAGAATTGGCATTCTCGTTTCGCTCATATTAGTCTGGAACTTATAGTCAAAACTAGTAAGCACAATGGTGCGAAAGGGCTTCCTAAGCTTAAATTAAAAAAGCTTTTGTGCGAACCTTGTCAGGTAAGTAAACAAAATCGTGTTTCTTTTAAGTCGGTTGATTCTTTTCATGGCATTAAATCACCCTTGGAGAAAGTGTACATGGACGTTTAGGGTCCAATTTCAATTTTGGGAAAAAGGGGGGAAATTTTTTTCTTTCAATAATTGACGGTTTTTCACATAAAGTGACTTTATACCCAATGAGGGAAAAGTCACAGGTATTTAATATTTTTGAACAGCATATTGCCAGAGCTGAGCTTAGTCTGGAGAAAAAGTTAAAAACTATTAGGACAGATAATGGTACAGAATTTGAAAATGAGAGCTTCCGTGACTTTTGTAATGAAAAAGGGGTTGCTCACGAGCTAACAAACACCTATACACCAGAAGTAAATGGTATGTGTGAAAGGCTTAACCAAACAGTTTTAAATTGTACTCGTGCTATTCTGTCCGATAGTGGACTTCCTTTTTCTTTTTGGCCAGAGGCTGTGCTTTATTTTAGTTACACTTGGAATCGTGTGATTCATAAAAACCAGGAAAAAACTCCTCTTGAACTTTATACTGGAAGGAAACCTTCGGTTAGACACCTGAAGCCTTTTGGTTTAGTAGTGTATGTCGGAGTTCCTAAACACAGACGCGACCACAAACTTATGTCAAAGGCAAAGAAGGGAGTAATCGTCGGTTATGCTTTCGTACAAAAGGATATAGAGTCTGGATAGAAAATGAGGATAGGATCGTAGAGACTGTAAATTTAACTTTCTCCGATCGTATTTTTAATCAGCGCAGTGGGGCAGTGATGGGCCCTTCGTTGGAGGAGTTGGGTCAATCTTCAAATAGTCCGGTTGATTGTGGTGGTTCCAATCCCGTTGACATTGTTTGGAGGGGGGGGCCTGATGATTCCGCCGGAGGGTCTATCACTGAACAACCTGATACTAACGACTCTTGTTCTAAAATTGTTTGGAGGAGAAAGCCAGTACCGAGACCTCATGGTGATAGGACAGATATATATTATTACCCTAACGATAAAACTACTAGATTGAGATCTTTAAATGAGGTTCAGAGTTATTGTGAACGTAATACTATTGTTTTCGAACCTTCCTTGTTTGATTTCTCTGGTAGTAATAAATTTGAACGGGTGGTGACAGTGTACTAAATGATACAGGAACAACTGTCAACTTTTCCATTACTTCCTTTGGCATTCTAGACATTGATGATTATTCTCATGTTTAGTTCTTTAGCACTAAGTCTCTTTTTAATATTCTATTACACAGACCTACAAAATTGAAGTTGACAAAATTTGATTTGATGATTTAAGCTGAACTTTACGTTTTTTGATGTGCTGAAACCGAAACTGCAGCCCATTTTTCTCTATCATGTGCAGTTTTTTTTTTTGTCAATACAGGGTGCTTACTGGTACAATTTCTTACATATACATAACAATAGGTTGGTTGGCTGGTTAGTATGGTTTTACGTCCCACTAGTGCTGCACTATTACAACAATAGGTATCCATGATTAATTAATCATGAAAATATACCATAAAACTTACTATATAATTATATTGGGGGAAGAGTAATGGAAGAAATTGCATTGGTAGGCACCCTGCATTGAAAAAAATCTACACATGATAGAGAAAAACTGACTTCATTTTCGGTTTTAGCACACCAAAAAACATAAAGATCAGTCAAAATTATAAAATCAAAATTTTACATGACCTGTGTAATCAATATATTAAGCTGTATTGCTGAAAAGATAAAATAATTCTATACTGTAAAAATCTTTCTTAGCAACCAATCCAAAGATTTACAGTGATTAGGTAGGACCCTATTTGCTGTTATTTTAAATGCTATCTACTGACCATATCTCAAATAATATGTGAATTATTACTTTATGTAAAATAAATAAATTAAAACTGAAGATTAATATCAAATTGAAAACTTATTTTCATAAATACCAAACATTTAGACACATGACAAAATATGACAGTTTTTGAAGAAATTGGTGCAGTGTTGTGCACGAACGCGTTCATTTGAACGCGTTCGTGAGCGTAGCTCAAAAATTTTGAGTTTTGAGTTGAACTTCGCTCGTTTTTTAAATTATGAACTTGAGTTGAGCGAAGTTCGTTTTTTACACGAACTTGAGCGTGAAAAAGCAATTCAAACTCAAACTCATTTTAAATATTTCTGTCTGAAATATAAAAAGGAAAGTAGAAGAAGAAAAGGACAGAAAGAGAATAACTGAGCAAAATGCATCCTGGAAAAAAAGGCACTTGGAAAAAAAGGCACTGGTAAAAAAGGGTACCAGAAAAAGGGCACAAGGAAAAAAGGGCACTTTTGCAATTTGCAAATCGCGAAAACAGTAAACATCAAATAATGAATTTATAGAATGATTTTCGTAATAATTTTTTAGAAATTTCAATCAATTAAATTGGTACCACTTTCACTTAGTA
The DNA here is from genome assembly GCA_963930645.1 of Salticus scenicus. NCBI lineage: Eukaryota > Metazoa > Arthropoda > Arachnida > Araneae > Salticidae > Salticus > Salticus scenicus. The sequence goes on from OZ005662.1 coordinate 33,112,749, forward strand.
TATACCTGGGGGAGGGGAGGCTAGCAGCAGATTGAAAGAGAATAATTGTTTTTATATCACTTTCTTACTGATTTTAATGAAACTTTGTCTGTCACTTGCTGTTTAAGACAAAAACACAGTGTCACATATACTTCGGGGGCTAAAGGGGGGGGGGGCAAAGGGAATTAATTTTTTGTATATCACATTGTTACCGTTTTTAACGATATTCTGCGTAATATAACTATCACTTATTCTTTACGAAAAGCACAAGAAGTATTATGTATAGCTTAGGGGGGCAAGAGGGTTGTGTAGATGCAAAAAGGATATTTTTAAACGAATCTATTATAGATTGAAATAAAACTTTGTGTAAATACCACTTACTGCTTAAGAAAAAATATAAAAAGTGTTACACATATCTTAGAGGGTCGGGGGGGGGGGGGGGCGATTGGCAAAAAGGTTGTTTTTATATTACATGCTAGCTATTTCTCTGGAAATTTGTTTAAATATAATTTAAAATTCATTAAAGTAATAATAAATGATATATAGTTGAAGGTTGGAACAAGGGGGGAGGGAAGATGGAAATAAAATATTTTTAAACCAGCCTATTATTGACTTTTTTGTTTAAATTTTGTGTATATATTACAAACTAGCAGGCTACGCCCGTTTCACTGGTCACTAAATTTAAATGAAGTTTTAAAAGAATTGAATCACTATTTAATTTTTATATCACATTTTGGGCTTTGTTGTATAATAAAAAATCCTTTTAACGGCCCTCTTCACTTACCGTCGCCAGAGCCAATGTTATTCTATGGGGAAATTTTCTTTACAAATAACTTATTAACTGATACATATTTTTTAATTCTGTTTACTTATTCAGATAATTTCCAACTGTTAAATTGACGGAGGTTTTTTAAAAATGTATTTATTTCATTTTTAATATTTTATTTTGAAATTGCAAAATGAAAAAAATTCACATATTGAAAATTCGTATTTTGAAGTTTCAAAATAAAATATAAAAAATTAAAAAAATATTTTTTTAAAAAAGGTCCGTCAATTTAACAGCTGGGAATTTTCAGAATGTGAAAACAGAATTTAAAAATATGTATTATTTAATAAGTTATTTGTAAAGAAAAATTTCCCATTACTACATTAGCTCCGGCTTCCGGCGAAGGTGGGTGAAGAGGGCCCTTAAGGTCAGAAAGTCAAAATAACATATTACAAATTAAATAAATTATTTCTGCCGCTTTGCAACAATGATGTATGTATGGTCTTATGTAAATGATTCTCTAGAAGGAATCAACAATTGTTTACAAATTTAATGGATTGTGTATGGGAAATAAGTGCGTTCTAATTGTTATTGTTATATTTCAGTGTTAACAGCTCTATTATTTGTACGATAAAAATAGTCCTCATAATACGCGTTTATGTCATGTTTGGCCTATTCTGCCATGTCAAAAAAAAAAAAAAAAAAAAAAAATGTAAATCTTAAATAATGTACGAAGTTTTAAACGTAGAATGCTCATGATTTTAATGATGTTCATACAAGCACTATAAAAGACATTTTAAAATTGTTATAATCTTTACAATGAAAATAACTTTCATAGTACACGTTTATTCGAAATTTTTACCTATTCTTCAATGTTAAGAAAACAGTAAATTTTCAATAACTTGCGAAGTTCACAAATTAGAATATTAAAACATATAGCGTTCTTGCCAATGTCATAAATGATATTTTTCTTAATTGGGTTGACCTCTGAGATCATTGTTCTTGAGATAATTTGTATGCAAACTAACAATTTGACAAACTAACAAAGTAACACCCTGCAGACGGACACCGCACCGATACTGTTATTTTCGGATTCCTCACACCTCAAAAGTTTAAAAATATAAAAATTCAGACATAAAAATTTTTTACGATTACCTAAGTTCCCCATACTTATAGTATGATTAGAAATCAAACGATTTTGATATTCGTTATTCTTTATAAATTGCTTTAAGCGCTAATGAGTACATACATAAAGCAAAAATTAGCAAAAAGCGTAAAAATCATAGGAATTCATGTTAGCTTAGATATTTTGAATTGAGAATATGAAATTAGAAACATTCGTCCTTTTTTTTTCGTATCATTATCGCTATCTTTTTATCCCCCCCCCCCACACACACGCACTCACATTACGACGATGGCCAATATTTTACATTTTTTCTTACATTTTTAAAGTAGCTATCTGAATCTGTCAATGTAATACTAAGATTATTGACAGATTGATGCGTAAACAGAATCGTTTTCTATCCTTTATTTTTTTTAGGGACAGAGGGGAGAGAAAAAAGAGGTGTGAGATGACAACACCCCCTACTAGGTTTGAGAAGGTCTATGGGTTTGAGTTGAGGAGGAGACGCAATTGTGATTTTTCCCTCTTCGTTTCTTTCTTATCTGCTGAACAGAATTTCTGGTAATTACAGGCGGTGTGGTGAAATTTGCAGTTCGGTGACTTTGATTTTTAAATGTTTTTTTAGAAAAGCTTTTTCCCATTCTCTCTTGTTTGCCTGTTGCCTATGTGGGTTCCCTGACATGCAAGTAAACTATTGTATAATTGTAGTTTTGAGACAGGAAGTCCGTCCTATCCAGGACTATACATAATAAGAGATATACATCTCTCTCTATAGTCCTGGGTCCTATCTGTTGTCTTCTCTGAATTGATTTATTGCTGTCGCTTTGAGAGGCAATAAAAATTACTTTGCCCCTTCCCTTTTTCTTATCAGACATATTGTGAGTATTCTTTTGTCGGTCGTTGAACAAGTGTCTTATGTATAAACAAAACATACGTATTAGGTTAAAATAAAATGCATTGCTTGAAAAATATGTCCCTTTGTTTGCAGATATTTAAGACTTAATAATAATAATAATAATAATAATAATGAATAAATATTGTTATTCAAATAAATGAATAAAATAATCATAAATAAAAAATGTATTACAGAGATTTTTCTCCTCATAAAGAAGTCGAACTAGTTTAAAAATACCATTAGTTTTTTCATTTTGTGGTTTGAAAATAAAATGTTAAAAACTTACAAAATCCTTTTTAGATTATTATTTTATTATTATTATTATTATTATTATTATTTTAAAAAAATTATTTTAACTATTGTGAATTTTTTGAATGTAAACACCAAGTTAAGAAAAAAAAGGGCATTAGCTAATGAGTAATTTACAAAAAAAAAAAAAAAAATTCTCGTAGAATTTCATGAAACTTGGCTGCCAGAACTGAAGATAGGTGAAGTGGCGTCTAAATCTCTTAATATTACATAATGAGGCAAAGTATGACATAAATGTATGTTATGAGAAATATTTTTATCACAAATAATTCAGAGCAGTTTAAAAAATATCATTTATGATACTGGCTTGAGCATCAATAAATACCAACATTTCATTTTAAAAACTTAGAAAATAACTTAAAGTTTTTCATAACGTGCCAAAACATGATGCTGTTTCACATACATCTGGATTACTGGAATTATTGTATTTGAAAAAGCCACAAAATCGCATTAAAAACTAAAATAAAATATTGACATCAGTATAATTACACGGTAAATTGACGGAGAGGTTCAGCTCTCGAAACTGGTGAACAAGTACCGGGTTCGATTCCTGGTTGTACTTGTCGACAAAGCCATTCGGAGTTTTCCATGGTTTTCACCAAAACTTGTAGAAATACAGGCTAGAAAGGGTCACTTAAAAATATCCCCACCTAGAGCATTCCACCCAGACCTAGGGAACGCATGCAGTCAGTCGATCTGAACTCTGAACCCCTGCATTAACATTGTAGTAAATTAGGGTAAGGAAAATTTATAGAATCTTGTTACCCTTGCAAGTGCGGCATTTTATTTTCAGACCATACCGGTAAGTCGACCGAATTCTTTTCTTTTCTGAATATAGGAGGGATGACCTATATTAGAAATAGAAATTTCTGAAAGTAAATAAGTAATGGGAACTCAGTCCATTTATGCCAGTTAATTTTGTTTCTTATATTAGTGTATCAAAAATATTTTAATAAACATGAGGTCATGAGAAGAATTTACGATCGGCATAAAAAAATAAAATGTCACGAGACATCACCAGAAAGAAAGAAAGAAGAACAAGAACAAGAAGAAGAAAAAAAAACACCGGTAAAAAAAGTCATACTGAAAAATTGTCACCGGGAAAGAAAAGGCACCGGATAGAAAGTTCCGCGGAGAAAAAGTCACCAGAAAAAATCTATTAAAAATATAAATAAACAAAAATTCCTTTTCAGTTTTGTCTTATGTTTTACAAACTTTTAAGAGTATTTTAGAGTGAATATGGCATCAATTCGTCTTTCTGTTTGTTTGTTAACTTTTATGATCACGATTTAATTTCCGCTAATATTTATTGAATAGCTTGAATCTAATTTTAATCAAGTTGTCTATGGCATATTCTGTGTTGAAAATAGTATAATTAATGTGTGTAGAGGGACTTGCAAAACATTTCTGATGCATTAAAGTCAATGATCGGTATTTTTAAAAGCATTATGTTAATATTTTATACTTAACATAACATAGGAAACACCTTGCATTCTTTGCAGGTAGTAAAAAAAGACCTCTGTCTATTTATTCTAGGAAAAACTCGGCAAAAGGATGTTTAAATGCATATAAAAAGGTATTATTTAGAAAATTAAGACAAATAAGAACAGCATGAAATATTTCTTCAGTAATATAATATATACCTTTTTCACCGCACATCCATAAAAGAACATTTGCATGAGAAGATGTATAATCGAAATTTTAGTAAACAATTTTGAGTCTTACAAGTTTTATTTTATACGAATATAAATTTATGTAATATTATATAAACTAACAATTAAAAATGTAATGTTATTAGTTTTAAAAATTTCAAAAGTAGTTTTAATTTATAATTTAATAGTAGTGTAAAATAAAATATAATATGCTTATTATTTATTGAAAATAATAAATAAATTTTAAAATAGCACAAGGATAGAAAAGTGAGAAGAATCACATTTTGAATGTAATATGTTTCTGATTTTTTCTCTTTAGAAATTACATTGAGAAAAAAATATATTTATACAACCTTCATCTAGAACGAATAAGCAGTCATTTTATGAATCTCTGAACTAAGAACTTTAGATTTCTGAGTAATGCGTATAAGGTAAACGAATAAACTGGATAGAAGAAATGATCGAGAATTTATAAATACCAATAAAACTTTATTAGTTTTCCATTTCTTAATGTATAAGAAGTTTTTAATTTCTTAAAATATTTTTATTGTTCTTGTTATGTCATGTACGCAAATTAATTATCTAAAACACAAATGAACTAGCAAATGATAGCCATATCAGTTTCATGATTTTCAGATTCCACACATCTCAAAACGTGTAGAAATGTTAAAAAACCGAGGATGAAAAATTTTCTGACTAATTGAAATCATCTTACCTATGGTATGATGGGTCATGAAAAATAATGCATGGATTGGTAACTATTATATATATATATATATATATATATGTGGAGAGAGAGAGAGAGAGAGAGAAATGATGACTTCTTTTTCCAAAAAAAGTTATCACAGGAAATTTCTCCTGCACAAGAGGTGCGAGATTTTCTAAAAGATCCCTGCTACGGGAAAGTAACGCAATTTGCTTTTGGCAATAATGAAAATTAAAAAAAAAACTATTTATTTAATACAACACAAGTTTGCCATCAAATGCTTCTGTTAAAAGACTGTTCAGTGCTGGTGCCGAGGTTTTTGGAACGAGAAGAATAAATTTCTCAGATGAAAATTTCGAAAAAAATCTGTTATTAAATGTAAATAACAAACATCAATGATGAAATATGTGAAAATGTATCCAATCGAATGATTCTGCAATCAGTATTTTGTATTTTTATTATTAATATTTTTACTTAAACTAGTCTATTTCATGTCTTCATTTGCTTAAAAAAACTGTACTTTCTTATTTTACGCTCGTATAAACGGACGACTAAACACTTTGAGATTTTTCTTTCCATGGGCAATTTATGCACCCTTTGTGAATTTAACAGTTATTTTCTATTTAATAAGCTATTTATTATTAAATTATATATTGTTTAAATTTATTATTAACATTTTGATTATGTTTTGAGTTTCCTTTTGAATTAGCTAAATATTTTGAACACAATTTAGTGGTTTGTCTTAGGGACCGTGGATGAAGATTAAATATGATAAATCGTCAAATGGCGGTCCCCAAATGAAAAAATGCCAAAACCTACTTGGTTTTGAATTTTTTTTTTATTTTTTTTTTGCACACTTTATATAAAATACATGCTTATTCCTTTATACACTGTTAAAAAAAATAACTACTACCAGCTGCAAGAAACTCTCTGTGATTGGAGAAAATAATTATTTATTAGTTAATAGTTATTTTTTTTTTTTCAGTGTAGTGTAGTACACTAAATAGCAAGCGAAATTTTCTAATGATTTATCCAAAAACTCAAAGCCGACATTGACTGTGGTGCAATCAAATAAAGACTAATTAAGTCAAACCATTACACTATTTAAAATATAAATGTTACGCTCAAATCAAAGGAACCTCTAAATGATGGAATTTTTCTCCTTATGCGCATTAACAAACGTATTGGAAATTTGAGAATAAAAAACCGCAGAAAAACAGTGAGTCCACTATTCAAACGTGTCCGTTAAATAAATTTTTACTTACAATTAAATTAATAAGTTATAATTAAGAGTTATAAGTTTAATTAAGCATTAATTTAAGAATGGTCATTGTAATTGGTAATTTAAAAAAATGTACATTACCTATAAAAGTGCTCATAAAGAATAAGATCTATTTAGAAAGGAGAAAAAAAAACGTAAAAATGAACTTTTAATGAACTTCGCTCGTTTTTAAAAATGAACTTGAACTGAGCGCGTTCATTTCTTTCAGACATGAGTTTGAGCGCGAACTAACTCGTTTTTTACACGATGAACTTGAGTTTGAACTAGTTCGTTTTTTTCGTGAACTTGCACAACACTGATTTTAAGATATTATTCAACTCCAAATAGATTTATTACAATCATTTCATTTGATTGTATGCCTATGCCAATTTATGTAATCTGAATGGTGACACTCAGGTTTTGTTTACCCATGTTTTAGTTTTGTTTTGTTCGTTGATTGCAGTATAGTGTAACCCCATTTCTATGCCTAGCAGTGAACACAAATCCAAAGGCTTGGAGTGGTGCCAAATTGAATGACAGGCTTGGATTTATTAAATATCCAGTTATTTGGTGTTCCCTTATCGCTTATTTTCTTTCAATGACAAAAGTAATCACCTGTATTTTAACACTCGACTTGTTGAAGTCGCTACTCGCACACAGGCTCTCATGGTCGAAAGAAGTATAGTTAAAGAATATGTGGAAACTAAGTTACTAAAATCTATACTCTGTTCGCGGAGACCTGATAGCGAAAGTAAAAATAAAGGTTTTCTGTTTTATCACCAGAGTCTGCAACATTTATGCTTTCTCGCTGAATGGACAATTCTGTTTATATTGACAGCAGGTTAGCCTTTGTTTGTAAGCGAGTATAGTTTGTGACAGCTGGATAAAAACTATTTGGGTTCATTGCATTTATCTTTCCTTCTGAGGACTTTATTCCATGCTTTCATTTTCTATAATTCTCATTAAACACCGCTACGAAATGAACAAACGAAAAAAGAAGTTGTTCGCTTATCAGAGAGACGCTGCCGTTTGTCTTCAATCAAACGCCAGTCATTCAATAATAGCAGTATCGCTAAGAATCATGTTGCTTTATTTATTTTTGCTATCAGTTCTCGGCGAACAGAGTATAGTTATTTATCACATATCTAGGCATTGCTCATTCACAAATTATGCTTAAACTTTGCATTATGTTATTTATTAATATAAACACGCATAACTAAATATACTTCAGTATGAAATATGTGTATGTGCTATACAGCACATACACACATTTCATAAAAAAAATCATTTTTTCTCTTTACCTGAGGACTTGGTAGGAAAATGTCTATCATTACGAGAAAACCTGTTAGAGTAATTAAAACTTCTTCGAAACAGGCTTCTATTTTGTATGAGTAGAGAGATGTTTATTTAAATCTCTTTTATAAGAAAATTTCTTGAAGCACAGATCACAGTGATAAGGTGTCTCCCCTGTATGTATACGAAGATGTTTAACTAAGCTACGTTTTAATGTAAAGCTTTTAGAACAAACTTCACAGTTATAGGGCTTCTCTCCCGTATGTGTATGGACATGATCCTTTAAGTTGCTCATTCTAGAGAATTTTTTGGAGCACAGTTTACAGCTATAAGGTTTTTCCCCTGTATGAATACGAAGATGCATGTTTAACAGTCTTTTTTGAGTAAAGCTTTTGGAGCAAATTTCACAATCATAAAGCTTCTCTCTTGTATATATACAAGGATGCCGATTTAAGGCACTCTTAGCAGTAAAGCTTTTAAAGCACACTTCACATTCATAAGGCCTCTCACCTGAATGTGTGCGAAGATGACTAGTTACATATTCCTTGCGACAGAAACTTTTAGAACATACTTCACAATTATAAGGCTTCTCTCCTGTATGAGTACGAAGATGATCATTTAAACTACTCTTTCTCAAAAATCGTTTAGAGCAAACTTCACACTTATAAGGCTTTTCTCCAGTATGCGTAAGGGTATGTCTATTTAAATGACTTTTTTGAGAAAATATTTTGGAGCAAACTTCACAGATATACGGGTTCTCTCCAGTATGTGTATGCAGATGATCATTTAAATAACTCATGCTAAAAAAGTTTTCAGAACACTATTCACAGATATAAGATTTGTCTCCTGTATGAGTCATGATATTTTAAAGAACACAACAAATAATTGTAATGAAAATCTTTTTTCTTTTCTTAGTATGGGAAAAGAAGAGTTATTTTTATGAGGCACTCTTGCCCGAAACGTTTCCAAGATAAGAGTTTAGAAATAAAATTTTATGAATTTGTTTAATTTCTTAATTAAGATTTTAATTTCCCCGATGGGATTTTAGAGCTAAACTTATCACAATAAATTATCTTAAAATAAACTCCACAAGAAAAATATTCCTAACATTAAACAGAAGTGATGAAATTAACTTCAGCAAAAACTAATTATATAGAGGGGACACTTTATAAGCACATTTTATAAAATTTCATGAGAAGATCCCTTGTTAAAAATCTATCTGACTTCTTTTCACATCTGAAAAAAAAAAAAAAAAAACTTTATTAGGTTACTTTTATTTCTCATTAAAGCTGCAATCAAATTAATTTTTTTAAGTGGTAGAAAAACAGTTTTTAAAAGTAATTCTAAAAAAAAAAAAAAAAAAAAAAAAAAAATACAAATTTTAAATTCAGTGTATCCTGACACAGGAAACATTTAATTTTTTACTCAAAACATGGGGAAAAAAATTTCAGTGTTAAAATAGTGCAATAATATTTAAATATTTTCATTCAAAATAAACAGGCTTGTGGTTCTAATAAAATACAAGGAAAAAGTACTTTTCAAAATATTGGTGCAATATGAATAAAAAAAAAAAAAAAAACAGAATTACTAATAAATAAATGTAAAAATGACTATTAATGACAAGTAATGAAAAATACAAGAAATAAAACAATAAAAATTTAAAATAAGTAAAAACAACGAGGCAGAGAAAGTTATATATTTACATCTAGGAGAAACTACATCACAGACAGTCGAATTATATTCTGGACCTCTTAAAACACGCAAATAAAATGAAAAGTGGAAGTCAAGATTTTTTGCAAAACTCATACTTTCTTCTGTTAAATTTAGCAGAAAGTAAAAAAATAATTATACCTAATGCATAGAGATGGAACAAAGCTTCAGCAAGGCCGAAGCTTCGGCCTGGCCGAATAATGAGTGTGATTCGGCCTATAACAATTTAGGTTGTGAATATTCTTTTAACAATTATTATTATATAAAATATTGTCATTTAAGTTATGCACAATGGTACTTTATAATAAAACATAGTAGAAATTTATATTTAATTTAAAAGTTTGTGTGCATTGACCCTTTGAAACCATAAATCATACACCAATTAATAATATATTCTATTTAAATTGGAAGCTGCTAAGAAATAAGTTACATTACATTATATTTAGTTAACAATTTAATTATATGAATAGCTTTAATTGCTTTAAAATGAAGCTATTAAAATATTCCATGAAACATTCTTTAAATATTTCTAGCTTTGAAACTTAGTCATAGTCATACATAGTCAATAATCAAAATTAACAATATAGTCAATAATCAAGATTAACAATAACCTAGGATTATAAAGCATGCAAAGAAGTGTTGATAAATAAATAAAAGCAGAATTTTTATTTATCTTTTATAAACCAGAATAAGAGGAGGGTGCCTATTACTTGCACATCCAACCTAGATCTAAATTCTAAATATTTAGTCCAGATAATTAAAGTTATAAAATTTATTCTAGATTAGTTATTATCACATGATAAAATGTTTTCTAGGTTAATAACTGACATACTGTAAATCCCAGTGGCAGAAACACTGCGACACGGCGGCATAGTTGAGGACACAGAAAAACGGCTTGCAGACAATTTTTGTCTGCACTGAGAAAAAAATTTGTCCACAACTTTCGGGTAACAATTCACTTATAAAAACTTCTGTATCAGAACTAAAACTAATACTTTTATTATTTATAACTATTTATATTGTGTTGTGTCAAACATTGTCAGAAAATATTTAATTGAATGAGATGAATTGAATGAATACAATTGTTTATACTATATTTGTTTTGTAGTAAAATTGTATTCATGTATTGTTGCACGAGATCACCACTGATTTTAAGCCCCCCCCCCTCGTCCCCATCAGCTTTCAGGTTTTTTGAGTGTAAGCCATTTTCACCACTGATTACACGCAAGTTTTGCAGACAGATTATGAAATTTTAAAAGCCTGTCGCAGACAGCTTCAAAACTTTCTGCCACAGGGCTGTAAATTTTTTTTAATGTTTATTTTCATCATATTACATACAAGGTTAAACCTTACTTCATTTTATCATTTATCACACAATTTTAAATTATGAAGCAAAAAAATCAATGTTTTTGCATTTTTAGGAAGAATTCTATTCCTTTTTTCCTCATACACATTTTCAGCTTCCGAAAATAACCTTTCGCTATATATACTGCTACTTGGAGCAGATAAATAGCGTTTGGCCAAATCAGATAACCTGGGAAATATTTTTTTATTCTCTCTCCATCTCCACCAATTCCAACAGACAATGTGTTCTATTTAAAAGCAGATTGTTTATATATACTTCCAGCTCTTTAGTCGATGAATTTTCAGAGTGTTCTGCGAGTAATTCATTGCTTGTGATTTCTGCAAAACAATCCCACAATGATGCCGGAGCTTCAGCCAAAGCTTCGGTGATTAGTTGGCCGAAGCTTCGGTATTTGGCACTTCAGCCAAACTGTGCTTCGTGCCATCACTACTAATGCATATTATACATAAACATGTACATTACTAACAATGCCACTTGCCATTAAGTGGCATGGTTGCTTCTTTACCAATACTGCTAAATATGAATATTGACTCAATCATAAGAGCAGAACGCTAAAAGAAATGATTTTTCTTTAAAATTTTCTGAGCTTTTTTTTTTCTTTAAGAAAAAAAAAAAAGGTATTGAGAAGCTAAAAATCACCAATCACCAAATAAATTAGAATTTTTTATGTGGCTTGCTGTGAACTTCAGAGTTTTCCTGGACCACAAACATCCCTGACTATCTGGTAAAAAGAAATTCTGCTTTAATTTCTAATTTTCATAATACTACCAAATAAAACACATGATAATTCATTTTAGGGTGATTTATTATTATTATTATTTCTGATTTTAGACATAAAATAAATTTTTAAAATTATTTATTTATTTTAAAATTACAGATAGACATTTCGAAACTCGTCTGAGTTTCATCAACAATAAAACAACATTTCTATAAATTTATAGAAACAGTCAAAGAATTTATAGTAAGATGTAATACTGAAGTGGTCAAGCACATGCCTCATTGATTGAGTGCAGATGGCCAATGGCAGACCTACAACTCTCGAGGCCCAGGGCAAAAATCTCTTTGCGGGCCCCCCTAATTGGAGTTTCTCCTAAACTGAGCCCCCATTACATTTCATCACTCAATTCTATTAGGTACTATAAAAATTCTATTACAATAACGTTAGTTTTAAGATTAATTCAGAAGCCAAACCTAACAAGAAAGCCAAGGGCATTACTCTCGCTTGCCCTACCTTAGTAAGGCTTTGCATAAATGAGTTTTTTACTTTTTTTTATATTCAATAGAAAAAAGTATTGGATTCGTAAAGATTTTCGACCTTGGGTTTTTAATGGCTTTACTAGTTTCAAGAGGTTTAGAACACGATTTAACAATTTTTAGAAAATATCTGTCTGTCTGTGTGAGAGAGTTTTACAAAATTTAGTATGCAATTGCAACTTGACATAAATTAGTGTTTATCAAAGTTTAGTGGAAACTTTCTAATAGGTGGTGTTACCATCCTGCTTTTTCTAAATATTCAGCGTGGCGATAAAGGACAAAATTTCATATAAATGTACATAAAAGAAACTCCTTTTCAATAATCATTATGAAATTAAAAATAATTATTTATAATAGTAATATTCACTGTCAAATTTTTTTTTTTTTTTTTTTTTTTTTTTTTTTTTTGTATATGTAAGAGCATTGCTTTCCACTTGGAGGTGATTCCCCACTCGCGAGGGATGTAAATTTTTATTATGGGTATCTTTTGAAAGATCTCATCAATACTTTTAAAGTGAATGGTTGAACCTTCTATCTGAGATAATTTAAAATAAAGTTATTGTTGTTTTCATTTTTAAGGGAAAAAAAATAATAAAAATTAAGATGGCACATCATTTGATATTTAAAGTTATACAACTTCTCTACGATGGAAATCATCTGTATTCATTATGGAAGATAATTTTAATAAATTATTTTTACTGGGGGAATATCATACTTGCCAACCAATTTTAATAAAAAAAGGGAAGACTTTTTTTTTTTTACTTGTTTATTACGTCAAATATAAAAAAAAAAAAAAAATACAGTTTTACAATTTTAATATTTAGAAGCAATCTATAAAAACGTTTTACTATAGATTGATTATACTAAATATATAAAAGTTTTAAATTAAGTTATTCCTCTTCAACATATAAATATCTACAAAACAGAAACTGTAAGAAATTTATTTAACAATAGACAAAAAACTTAGTTAAGTTAAAGTATAACTAATTTTTTAAATAAATAGAATATGATTTTTGTGTATGTACATTAATCATACATAAAAAAGTAGCAGTAGCTAATTATCAGTTTCAAACATGCATAAAACCAACTATGTATTAATTTTCTTAAATTGATTTGGAAAACATTTTCCTACCTGAAAAAATTATTCTTAATTTTTTCCCATGTTTACACTTTTTTTATAAATATGACATACAAATATTTAATTTCATTGAGGAAAAATAAACAAATTCATTAAATTCAGCAATAAAGATCTAAAAATAATTACATACGTGAAAAATATTGAGCACTTCCATTGCTTTATTGTTTCTAGAATTGATCATTGATCACAATCTGGGGAGGGGGGGGCGATACAAAAATAATTACAGAGTAAGAAATATTAAACTCCTTCAACTCTACTTCTAGAATCTAATGAAAGAAGTTTAAAATTAATATTATCATTTATGTTGCCGATGGATAAAGATTAGGAAACAAAAGACTTCTGCAGAACATTTGATTGCTGATCACTAGTTGGAAATAAATGAAAGGGGGGGGGGTAAAAATAATTACATCAGCAAGAAATATTTAACAATTCTATTTCTTTACATGTTCTAGAATCTCATAAAGCAAGTTTGAAATGAATATTGACATTTATGTTATGGATGGAAAAAGATTGGTAATCAGGAGTTTTCGTAGAACATTTAGGTTTTCTTTTTAAAACGATCGATATCCGCGACTTTTTCTAAAAACGGAAGATTTCATCATCGGTCCGGAAGACCGGAAAATACGTTAAAAAACCGGAAGTCTTCCGGGGAAACCGGAAAAGTTGGCAAGTATGTGCATAGGAAAATATAGAAGAAAATTATGGGGGTGGCCCCAAAATACTAGTTTGGCTTTTGAAGTTGTCGTTCTAGGTACATTAAGGCTGGGATTGCGGTGCCTTGCTCAACACTATCTTACGCACAAACTTTGTCTTAAGATGTAAACAAAACGCAAGTCGTATTGCAGTGCCTCACTATCTTATGACGACTTCAGAGATGTTTGCTTCTAGAATAATAATTTTGTGCATAGTTCAGAATATTTCTTTAGTTTATTATAACAAACAACGTAACAAAATTGTTGTGTAGTGTATTTAGAGTGTGTCAACACATAAATTGTAATAAATACACTTGTTACTTAAAACACTGTAATTAATATTAAAATACCTTGGTTCACACTTGGGGAAAAAAAAAAAAAAAAAAAATTCAAGAATTACAAATAAATAAGCAAATCTAACAATTGTAAAAAATCTAGTAAATTGTTAAAATGGTAGTTTGATACACACCGCACACACACATGTATATTTATGGTTAAGACAGTTGATGCTGCACAAAAGACAAAATTTTTGCCAAAAATGCAGATGAATTGTTTAATTTTTAATTTATTTATTTATATACATAATGAGTACCCAATGGCAATAAAAGTGTGGTTAACTGGAATAACCAAAATCATTTCATATATTATTGAAATGCATCTAGACATACATTAGTGTATGTATTAAAAAAAAAAAAAAAAAAAAAAAGCAGCTTATAAACTCTGTTAAAAATAAAAAAATATATATCTTTATATATTCTCCAACTAATATTTATAATTAGAAAGTATTTTGAAATGATTATCGTTTTTATTGATTGGTTGATTTTATTCAAGAAATTCCAGAGAAGCTAAAGAGAGAAAATCAGACTTAAATGCAATAAATACCCACAGTAGTAACTAAAAGATGGATGAAATGCTGGAGCCCTTCAATCCATATGATATATTTTTAAGTGAAATTATCCCAATCCCACCTTCTGTTGTGAACCTCTGGAATACAGTGGGTGATCAAGTATATTAGATTTTTTTTTTTTTTTTTTTCGACTTTCTAAAAAAATACTGAATGAAATAATTTGAAACATCAGGTATGTAAAGAACATTTAAAAACTCACATTTTCCACTATCGATTTTGTTCAGAGTGTAATTAGGGAACCAACCACAAATCAAAGACGTGCGCAAATACTTTGGATTACCCTGTATCATAAAAAGCTACAAATGACTTGTAACTTTAACAAATTGTTTCACATACTATGTTCAATATTTCTAAGCCTTGTTTCGAGAATTGCACAATTATTTAGGCAAATATAAAATATTTTTCAAAAATTATTCTTTTTTTTTTTTTTTTTTTTTTTTTTAACAATTTATAAGTGCTCATAATTGGAATGGATTTTCATAAAATTTTACAAAACTTCTGAAACATAAAATTTACGTGTGTAATATTCACTGAAATATGAGCATTTATATTGTATAGTAAATATTTTTTTAGTGCACATGCACAAAAGATAGAAATTTTTTTTTTTGCATACGTTGAAAGGTAGATATATTGGACAAATTTGGTCAAAAGTTCATTTGAACCAGGGTTGGCAAAACCCGGGTTTTTCTAGAAAAACCCAACCCACTTGGTTTTTTGCGGGTTTTTCTGGGCTTTTGTTTGAATGCAATTGCATTGCAATGTTAGATATATGTTATTTAGCATATTAGTGGTAATACAATTAATTATATTAAACTACTAACTAATAATTAATCTAAGATTTATCTTAGAAATAAAAATTGGTTTGATTCTAATATTAAAATAGTGTTAATTAGTAAGTTTAAGTTATATTTTATTTTAATGTATACTTATTCAAAATAAATATTCTTGATTGACAATAACTGATAAAATAAAGTAATTTAAATTCTTAAGTACAATACATATCATTTAAATTTTTTAGTTCCCCATCATGCTATAGATGGAAAACTTAGGTAATCGTGAAAATTTTCGACCTCGGTTTTTTCACTTTTTTACACATTTTCACGTGTGAGGAATCCGAAAAATGACAAAATTTGTATGGTGGCAGTTATGTGTTAGTTTGTTAGTCTGTGTACACGATATCTCAAGAACAAATTATCACAGAGAAGTCAGATCAGTTTTAAAATATTACTCTCGACACTGGCAAGAACCCTATTCATTTACAACATTCAAATTAAAAAACTTCGTAAACTATTAAAAATTTATGCTTTTCTTAACATGGGAGAATAGGGCAAAATTTTACTTAAACGTGCATTAAATGGAAAATTTTTACTGAAAAAATGTGAGACCAGTTTTAAAATATGAGTTTTGATGTCGGAATGAACATCAGTAACTAGAGACATGCGACATTGGAAATTTAAGAATTTCTTAGCATGGCAGTATATGGCAAAATTTCACATAAATGTCAATTTTGAGGGATATTTTCATCGTAAAGATGTCAGACCACTTTTGAAATATTTTTTAGGGTACTAGCATGAATATCATAGAGTATAAATTTTCCAATTAAAAAAATTCGTAAATTATTTGGAATTTACGATTTACCTAAAATGGCAGAATAGGGCAAAATTGAGCATAAACGTCCATTTTGAGGATCATAAATATATCAGACAACTTCAACATAACATTTATGATACTTGTTTGAACATAATTGACTACAAATATTCTAATAGGAAAATATTGAGAGTTACTCGTAATTTAAGATTTTATCAACATAGCAAAATGGGGTGGATATCCCATATAAATATGCATTTTGAGGATTGTTGCATTGGAAATAGTAGCATGAAAACGAAACTATGAAATTGATCCTAATAAAATAAATTAATAGTTTAGAATAAGATAAATATATCAAAGGGAACGGTGGATAGCCTATTAGGTGGGGATTTCATTCTGTCACTGTGTCAAGTGTTTGATCAGATTCATTTCTCTTAACATGATAATCATGTTAAGAGAATGTCATGTACTAGAAATTTATGAGAACATATATATGATGGGGAACTGAGCAGAGTCCACTTACGCCAACTAGTTTTAATTATAAAAATAAGTTGCACTGCTTTATCATTCTTTTTTTTTTTTTAGTAAGTTTTTTAATAGTGGTAACGGTTATAGAAGAAATTTTATTTTAATAGATTTATAATTATGTTGCTACTAAAATTAAAATAAAATTTTAAAACTAAACAATTTAATTAGTTAAATATTGATTCTGGACAATATTTATGTCCGCTGTTAAACAAAAATATCGTTTGGTTTTACAGGAAAAGGAAAATTGAACCAATTATAGAAGATAAACTTCGTTTTATTTTATTATATTTATAACTGCAGTTACTTTTTATGTTTAATACTATTTTCTAGAAAATAAAAATAAGAGTTTTTTCTTTAAAGGTAAGGTGTTTTCTATACTTTATAGATGGAATTTGTAAATTATAAATAATTTTTAACAAAAACCCACTTATTTGCAAAAACCCAGTGGGTTTTTGTTGGTGGGCCTGCCCAGAAAAACCCGGGCGGGTTTTTCTGGGCTGGGCCCAGTTTGCCAACCCTGATTGAACAGATTAAAAATTAAGCAAATTGTCGGCAAAAGAATGAGCTAGATTTTAAGTATTTTCCAGAGCTGAAATTTCATAAGGGGTTTCCTGATTCTGCATAATTAATTTCAAGATCCAATTATTTCAATTATGTTACAAAAGTTCTTTTTTGTGAAAAACTTCTTTTAGGTTTGTAACTCTAACATATTTTTATTTATGTATTCAGATACGTGAGTTTATACCTAGGGTTTTTCCTCAAAAAGAAATTTTGTAATGAGTTTGAAGTAATTGGATCGTCAAATTAATTACACAGCATGGGGAAAAAACAAAAACAAAAACAAAACTATATCTTCTAAGAAATTTTTGTAATGAAATCCACTTATTCAAATTGGTAAGACATAAGCTTGCAAATTAATGTTATATATGTCCTAAGTTACATATGCATGAAACATATGGTACATATACTGTTACAGATTGTACAATATGCATGAAAACCCTCTCCACCCCTTCACCAAAATTTGATAGCAAGATATTTGTTTTACATTTAAAATTTATAACGTCATAATTTTCTTCTGCTTCCTTCTCTTTCAAGTGGAGAATGTAAAACTTAATGAGCAGTATTTATTAAAATATCAACACTTCAAAAAATTTCCTCTTTTTTATTTTCCACCTTTAAAGATTTTGGAAGTGGAATAACTTCAGGATTCTTCATATAGAAAAAAAATATATGCTTATAAATATTACTAAATGACTACTATTATACTACTACTAATAATAATACTAGTAATAATAGAAATAAAAGAAAATCAAATTATATTATATTAATATAGGAAAATATAATGAAATATTTAGATGAGATAATTTTAGTAAGTTTATGAGTTAAAAGTTTCATAGAAGAAATATGCCCTTAAAAGATAAAGAAGGAGAAATAAGAAGTATATTTTATTTTTAACAAATAAAAGACAAATATTTAACAGTGAAAGTTTTATATCGATATAACAAGTCATTAAAAAAATTCAAGAAAAAGCATGAAATGTTAATTCACATTGCCTTATTTCAGTGTTAAATGAGTTCTCTTTTTTATTATAGATTGCATTACAATTTTAAAACTTTTGTTTATGAAATATGAAATACATTTGGATCATTACTGTACACAGAAAGTGTATTAAGGTTGTTGTTACAGTATATTTTTCTACCTTCCAATATTAGAGAGGATCGGGGCATATTGGTACATATTGTAGAAAATTGTCTTTTTTATAATGAGCATCCAGATTTCTCAAAAATTTAAACCATGTGATTGAAGAGTTTTATCTAATGTTGCAATGAGATGAATCATTCTGAAAAATTTTGCTGTATTAAAATCAGTAACAAATGGTTTAGGAAATAATTTTTGTACCAATGATCCCCATGGTGGGGTAAATCGACACAAAGATGGGGTACACTTACAAGAAATATAGGTACATAGTGAATTTAACGCTTTTATTAATAACAATAATTGGGATATAAAAATGGAAAAACACTTAAAAATACATTATATTAAATTGAAACTGCATCAACATATAGAAAACAAAAGATAAAACATGGGAAAAAATAATAGAATTTTTATACAATTAGTGGACATTGGATAACTGAACTCAACAGGAAAAGATAATAATGTTCTACTTATCTATCTATACTTAAAAGTCTAGACATATTACAGTTTGGTAAGTACTTGTGTGTAAAACAGAAAATATGGCCAAATGAAAGGCATTAAATAAATTTTCTGGTTTTGAAGCATTATTGCTCAGGCAGTTACAGACGAACTAAAATTGTCATAAATATAATATAGCCTTATACATGTTTTGTGTGTACAGTACCAATCCATTACAATATTATTTTGTCTTCCACTATTTATCTACTTACCAATCTCGTAGATTATAGTTTGGTAAGTACTTATGGGCAAAACTGAAAACATGACTGAATAAAAGGCACAAATAAATTTTCTAGCTTTTAAAGCATTTATTATGGAAGTTATTACTCAGACAGCTACACACGAACTGATGTCAAATATAAATTTTGCTGTTGGAAATGTTATTAACATAAATAAATACACCAACAATGGAAATAAGCATATATTTTTGTTTAAGTGGGTCTACTCAAGAATAAGCGATGGTGACCAAATAGGCGATAATGGTGATGAGTGATTCCTGCCAAATTGTATATGAGGAAAACAATATGACCTCCTGTTGGCATCGTTCAAATTTGAAATTGTGCCAAGGCTATCACTTTTTTTACTAGACCTGTTTAAGCTAATAAGAAAAAAAAATGTTTTAATGCAATAAAAATACTTTTTACAATGCAATATTATGAAATATTAAGACAAGTTGTAACCGTCTATAAATTTTCTTTTGCATATATACATTCAAGGGATGCATTAAAATAATTGATTCTATTCATAAATGAAATTTCTTTGAATAAAAAAAAGTTTCTGCGACGATCTTTTTCATTAATTTAATCCTTGATGGTATTTTAGTTCTAAATGCAATATTTTATACAAGAACTAAACGAAAAACTAAACAAAATTAACAGAGATCAATTTGTTGTATGTTGCACTGTTATTTATTAATGTTATTTCTAATATTAGTTTATCTAATAGCAGATATAATAATATGAATAAATTAGCTTATAAAAGATAGTTATTTGCTTGTCAGGACCGCTATGGACCTCCACCAGAGTTTCCTCTGGTCTCGTCCTGTCCGGACAGTTATTTGGTTTGTAAGCACAAAGATTTACTTTTTTATATTCAAATAAAATTTACATTCTTTTCATTTACTTACTTCAGTACAGTTTTATTATGGACTCCCTAGGAGAAATTTGAAAATTGCCACCAAAGCAGCTTGGACATTTCTAATCAAGGTTTTAATGCAATTACGACAGCCATTTTAACTCATCACCAAAATGACAAAAAAAAAAAAAAAAAATTAATGTCCCTTCTCTTTATTTCAGCTAGGAAACAAAGGTGTAGCTTTATTTCCTAGCTGAAATATTAATTTTTACAGCTGAAAATCGGTATTTTTAATGATACTAAGCTGTCTTTTTAGATTTTAACATTTCATTACGGATGTTTAACGACTTTTTATTGATTCCTTCTAAAATTAATTTGCTTTTTTGTTAATATAAACAAATAATAACAATAAATTTGGAAATAATATAACCAGAATTAGTAGTACTTATAGCTTAATGCAAAAGAATTGCAAACTTTAATGATATTTGGATACAATTTTTAAAGAACTTTTTTTAGCTTACATTCCCTGTCATAATCACCTGCCGAATCCAGGTTTAAAACGAAAAAGGGGAAAATAAATTAGAAATGTTAGTCCTACCGTTACAAATTAGGTACCATATGAAAGGGGCAATTTTTCTGAATCCTGGGGTGCAAATAGTTTTTCGACATGACAATTAGATTTTTAAAAATTAACTAAAGTTATGAAATTCAGGTGGCAACACTTCATTTTAATCTTTTTAACTCATTTTAATTTTTTTAACCTTCAGAAAAGTCAAATTCATAAAATGAGTCCCTTCACAAGTTTCTTTTATAAAAATGATTCTTTTATTAAATGTTTTCAGCATTATTTAAAAAAAAATCGGCTAAGCTTTACTATACGGCACCCATTTGGCTCTAAGAAACTCTATTAACTTAATGTTAAATATTATTATACAGCGATTGTAAAAATGAAAAAATTTTACACACTATTTTTCCTTTTTCACAAAAAAGGGACCCAAAAATTAAAACCTGGATCGACCCCTGATTATGTAATTAAATTATATTTTTAAGGCGCGAATAAAGCTACAATGGTTATCGTGGTTGTTAAAATAAAATTCTTGGTGAAAACCACCAGACTAATTTGGCACCAAAATTTAAAAGTCACTAAGGAAATCCTATAATGAAGCTGTTTACTAAAAAATTCTTATATGTTAGCCAGATAATTTGGTGATGCTTCTTTTATGCCAGGGACAACAGACATCAAATCTGCTACTTAACAACTTACGAAGTTTTTAAAGATAAATATTCATATTCATACTTGTATGATAAATGATATTTTAAAACTAGTTTAACTTAAAAATTCTCATAATGCACATGTGCACATTTAGGCGAAATTTTGTTAGTTGGAGTTGACTGTGCCAAGAAATGTCACAAAAAAAAAAAAAAAAAAAAAACGCCAAATATTTAACATTGAGATAGGGATTGAAACATTTATATTATTTGATTACTACAGAGATTATTATAAAATATAAACTTACTTTTATAGTAATTTTGGTTTATTATACCAACTACCTACCAACGTAATTATAAATGCTTTATTCGTTGAAAGATTCGCAGGTCGGTTGGGATTGGGAATGTTTAAAAAAAAATTTATTTGCTTTTCCAATGCATAAAATATGCACTATTATTAGCACTTGAAATAAAATAAGCAGTTTCTAGTGATAAAACATAATTTAAAAAACTTGTGCAATTGCTAAATTACTTAAGCATAATTTCATTTTAATTTTTCTAAAACATAATACGTCCAATTTAAATTTTAAAATTTCCGGCTGATGCCGATTCATCCGACAAGATAAATAAAAAATAAAAACGTTGGTAGTAGGTAGATTGCTTTATTTGGCGCTTAATCGATGTGATGTTTATAGCAGCGCCAACTGCTAATAGCGCAATGTAAAATCCACTCAACGACCTCAGGACATTTCATTACTCTGATTCCCAGTAAAGTAAAGTTTATTGGTCATTTTGAATATCAAAATCGAAGATTAATCATACTAATGAATTTATTTTAGCAGTGATTACATAATTAAATGTATATTTTTGTGCTCTCATTCGACTTCAAATCGATTTCTTTAAATTGTTCGATTCCTGTACTGACTTGCGATATGCGAATGCGATAACTGTTTGTTATGTTTGGGTTGTTGTTATGGTTTTCTCATATATTCTTTTTTCTCTTTCCTTAGAACAGAGCAAATTTTGCAGTTGTGATATAACTTTATTTTATATTTATCCGCCGTAAAATGGCTGAGGCAGCGAATTTAATTGATGACGAGTATTTAAATAAGCATTATCTCAAAATTTATTTGGAAGATGCAATTTCTCAAATGCTTGTAAATCGTCAAGAAGGTAACAATAGCTCAATTATGAAACCTACGAAGTTCTTTAAAGAATATTTCACTAGTGTGCATCAAGGAACTCATGTATTATTTCGTGAATTTACATTTGTTAGTGCAACTCCATACAATCGTCTTTGTGTTCTGAAAGCTCTCTTGCATATTTATAAGCCGTTTTTATATTGTCAAGAATATCGGTTTAATCCTAAGGAGTATCATGCTATTGTAAATTTGGTATTTCATGAATTTCCTATGAAGAATATTGAAGATGCCTTTGCTGCTTGTGATGACTATAAGAAAAACGAAGAAAATCGATTAAAATTCATAGATATTATTAGAGGTATGAAATATACTTTCTGTACCGGCGAATTTGATGTCGAAGCCAGTGTTATTCATAAGCAGTTAGAGGAAAGAATTGAGGAATTTTCCAATTTGACAATGGAAAGTGTGCAAAGTTATAGAAATTCAACCGAAGCTGATTTCTTGAATACTGAAGATGATACACATAGCAACCCATGGGCATTTGCCGTAGGTAAGATATTAGATGGATCAGAATTCAAAAGGGTATTAAACTTAAATGACTCTAATTCTGCCTCTAGTGATGAACCAGTGTCTGGGTCAAAGTTATCCCGATCTTCATCTGAATCAAAAGAAGCTTCAAGGTCAGAAAAATCAGGAAAGAAAAAAAGTGGAACTAAAGGAAAGACCAGGGGCAGGCTTGCAGGCAAGCATTTATCCAACAGCCTTAACTTATTACAGAGTGGCATAGGAGATGATACTAAAAAAGGTAAACGCAGACACAGGTCAAAATCTGCTGTTGCTACTCAACGAAACCAAGAAAGGCCATGGAGGTAAACATGTTTTTAACTCTTGTTTAAAATTTATTTTATAAGCTGTATTTATTTTTTTAGAAAGGATTTTTAGGATGTTATCTAAATGAACTACATAGTCCAGTAGATCATAGCTAATAGTTAATGACTGTATTATTTATTATTAGTAGGTAATTAAATTGATAAAAGAAATTCTAAACTTAAAAAAAAAAAAACTTCTCATTCTTAGAATTTTTTTAAACATTCTTGACTGAAATGTATAATAAATACATTTTCTAAATCAGGTTCTAGAATAAAAGACTTATCATAAATTTAGTGTGTGATTATTATTATTATTATTCATTTTTGATGCTAAAGAGAAAATATGTATTTAGGAGAAATATATATGTTTATATAACATAAAGTTTTTGGAATAGATTTAATGTGTGTCATCCTTGACAATTTTTGTATTGCTGATAAAAAACAGAATATGAAAATATACATGACAAATGTATATTTTTGTAATATACCTATATTGTATGAAATATTGTTTCTTAGCATTGATTGCTCTCTTAATACATTATTAAAATAACCATGATTTTTTAAAATAATTGAATATAAGTGACATAACTTGGCAATCTTGTCTTTTTCCACCAATGCCGACAGATGTCATAAAATCTGCTTCAATTTTTTGAAGAGAAGTGATAGTAATTATGTTAGAAAAATGTTCTTTCAGTTTTTATTATCAATATAATGCACATGTTCATATTTGACATAATAAGACATTTTTATTCTAATATTTTATACTGGATCACAAAAGAAAAAAAAAAAAATATTTTGCAGAAAATTAGGACGTTTTTCTAGACTCATATTTTAAGATTCATGTCTAAAGAAATTTTATTTTTATTTATTTAATACTAGCCGCCTTCGGCGACCAGCTGGTTCGCGATCCCTGAAAAATCCGACTTTACAAAACTCCCGCTCGGTGGCGACTGTGGCCCTTTTTTCCTGTTTCAGGTCTAATAACAGCTTATCGATATATCGTGAAAATAGCTTATTGAAAGCACACTAAATTCCCGTGCGGTAGCGCCTTCGGCGCCCTCTTCCCTTTTCAATATCTGAAACAGCCTGTTCGCTCACCATGTTATGATCTTTCAAATTTCTGACTTTAGCTAAGTCCCGCTCGGTGGCACCTGCGGCGCCATGTAACATTTTTTAAAAAGATTTGTGTCTGACTTATCTGTGGTTTTCTCCAAAACTTGCTCAATTCCGGGCTATATATCGTTAAAAATTATTAGTACGAAATGTGAGCGAAAATCTGAATTTGAAACTCTGTAAAATATAAAAGAATAAAAATTTTCTGGTTTTTCTGTAGTTTTCTCCGAAAGTTTCATACAGAATTTGAACGGCTTATATCATTTTAATAACCTGCAATAAAAATACTTTAAAATATCTTTTGAATGATGTATTACAATAATGAATATCTATGATATATTTTAGACTCAAAATGGCTAATCTATCAAGGGCGATTAACAATTTCTATTGAAATCCATCTAAAATTTAAGAATTCCAAAACTGCTTTTTTACAACCGAATTTATAAAAAAAAAAAATCAATATTTTCTGTTAAAAGTAACTCATTAACAGATGAAATTGGTGAATGGTGTCATTAACAGATGAAATAAAAATGAATTTAAATAAATATAATATGTCTATTTATTTTATTTTTAAAGCTATACTTTAGCTTTTTTAACTGCATACAGGTGAGCCATAATAATGACGGGCAATTTCGAAGTTCTGCTTTTGATCAATTTTAAATTGAAAAAATTCAAAAACTGCTTTTTTTATTTCCAGTATACTTTGTCACGTGGGCAAAAGACCAAAAGCAATTTTTCCCGACCTCTAGCACCTGGCACTGAAGAATCTTATTCTCTCTTCTCTGTCAAGGTCAGTTGCAAGGGTTTCAGAAACGTCGATTCAGACTTTCATCGAAAACTGCCGCAATACTGAAAATTAAAAAAATTATAACTCATTCAGTTTTTGAAATTTTCTCTCAATCTTTTGGGTATTCAATTGTTGAAGCAAAATCTATATAAAAAAAAAAGAAATTATTTATCTCTAATCGCTTTTGAGTTATAAAATGTTTTGTGAAAAAATCGATGTTTCGTAAAATCTAAAAATATGGATCGCTAATCCGTATTTTGTAAAAATGTTTATATGGTTCGAAAGAGGATTAAATGTCCTTTCCAAATATACCAGTTGTTAAGAAATGGAACAGTTACTTGGTCATACAGGGCGTTTCAAAAAAGACAATCGAGAAAAAGAGAAATTTTCGACCCTTTTTAAAACTTTTTTTAAAAATATAAAAAATCCGTATTTAAAAAAAATAAAATTGTATACCGTAAGAATCGGTAATAAATGCTCTTTCTCGTGGTACAGGTGTATTTTCGATATTTCCAACAGATCAGCAGCGATCGCTTTAGAAAAACCCGCAAAATTTTTCTCTCTCTCTGCTTTCTCTTTTGAGGAACACGTTGAAGGGCGAAAATTACGATCCGCTCACTTTTTAATTAGGCATTGGTCGACATTTTAATTAATATCTCCGGAACTAATTAAAATTTTTAAATTCTGTTTTCACTATCAACTCGGGAAGGCTTCTGAGCACCCGTATGTCAAATTTTATACTTCTGCATTCAGTAGGGGCTGAACGTATAGATGCACAGACAGACAAACATCTTCTTTTATTATTATAGATTACTTTAATGTTAGAAACATTAAATATAATGGAGTTGAACCTCATTAATGTGAACAAGGTTAATGTAAATTATTTTTTACATGAACCGTTTCTGCAATCCCCATGAAAATGAAGATTAGTTTTTAAGTTACTGATTGCATGAACTACCGATAACATGAAAAAAATTTTATTCCCCTTAAGATTCACATTAACGATTGAGGTTCGACTGTATCTCATCTTTTTTTTTAATGCACAACTTAAATTGAACTCTAATGTTAATTTACATTTGATTTTTGTTTTTTGTGTGTGTGTGTGTGAGGGGGGATGGCACAGTATGTAAGCAATAATTGAAAATGGCAAAACACTTAATATAATTTACTCTGTGAATTTCTTTGAATATCATCAGATGTCATGTGTAAAATCTACATACATCTGCAATGCAACTGTCAAAAAATAAAGTAAACAAACAATTTTCCAAGAAAATAAATTTAAAAAAGGTAAAAAAAACTTAAAAAGTTATTAGAAAAATGTATATGATCTAAATGCTCCTATCAGATGATAGAATTAACTGTGGGCACAGTTATTCTGCTAGTCTTTCAAAATCCTGCGTCCTTCGGACTCATGAGTTTAAAAAATCTGGGTCCTTTTTTCAAAAAGTAGTTCCCCACATAAATGAATTTATATGTTAGATATAAACTGCAAACAGTTAGCTCAATGTGCTCTGGAACCAGAAAAAAATGAAATAAGAGAGAGAGAGGAAATATAATAGCTAATTATTATTAATTTTTTAAACAAGAAACATTTTTAAAATTTCCTCAAAATTATTAGCATTAAAATAACAAAATAAGAATATTTTATTTATTTATTTATTTATTTATTTTTTGAGAAATGATGAGTTTTTAGATTAGATGACTGATTACAAAATTTAGTTACACATTCCACATTAAATACAGTACAGGATGAGGATCTATTATCCGGCAATTGTGGGACGGACTTGATTCCGGTTATCAGAATATTCTGGATATCGGCTCTTGCCGAAAACGAAAATATCATGTCTGCATAAGCTACTCCAAGTCCCCCACCCTCCTTTAACCACAAAATAACTTACAAATAAACTTTGCTAATAACTTAAATAATGTATTAGAGAAAAAAAATAAAAGAATTGTACTTATTTGTCTGTAAACGAAATTACTATAATAATTACATTCTGGCATTAGCAAAAATATTTTATTTTTTGTTTAACACAGCAAACATATTACTTTTTTTTTAATACTAAGGTTTTCTTTATAATAAAATTTCTTGAATCTTAATACAGATATGCCATGTTCCTGTAATTACATTTGTTCATCTGTTTTATTTTTTTTTGTTTTATTTGAACGAACTTATAATGCAGCGGGGTGATGCGATTAAATGTATCGGCACTGTTAACTGTTTTGTGTCGGGACTTCGTTTCTGCGTTTCAGAATTTTTTTTCTGCGCCGGCCACTCAAATGTGTTTATCATATTGGAATTTATAGAAATGTTTTTTTGGAATCTTTGAAAGAGTGATCTTGCGACCATTTTTCGAATTTTATATTTTGGCTAAGCATTGGTTTTGATAGAGGGTGCCCATTGGTGATTCGTTACACAGTGATTCGATTCGGTATAACTTACACTTTTTACTAATAATCTTTTCGCATCAAAACTTCATTTTCTTGTCTCGTCTGAAAGTCTGAGCTTTGTTTTTGATTTTGCACTGGCCACTTGTTTGTGTTTATCATAAAGGATATGTTCTTTTTCCTTTATGGTAAAATGGAGTATTAAAGTATTTTTTTCTTCTTCAGAGCAGAATGCTTTAAAAATATAAAGAAAATATTGGTTTTAAACAAGAAATATATTTTAAAATTTGTTTTTTTCTTTCTTCCAGTTAATTTTTTTTTTTTTTTTTTAAGAACAAAAATTTCGCATCCCTTGGGACTCACCACAATAAATTTTTCACGTTCTGCTTCCGATTTTTCTTGTAATTTACGTGCTGTAGTGCACAAGCAGCACCGCTGGTATGAAAGTCGATTTCACACCAGAGTTAATTATTGATAAAAAAATTCTGAGGGCGATGAGGGGAGGGAGAATTATTTCAAGAATTAAAAATTGCTAAGAAAGAAAGAAAAAAAATATATATATAAATTCTCAGTAGTTTGAATTAAACAAAGGAAAGATAAAATGAGTTTGTGAATGGATATGTTTAGGTAATAGTATTCTGCCATCAAAATTTCAAAGGTTCCATTTTAATTTGAATTAAGCAGAAATTTAATTTATTTGAGTTCAATTAAAATAAGTAAATTTCTGCAGTTTTGTTTTAATTTGATTAATTCTAGTTAATATATATATATATATATATAGGAGTGAAGTTTTCAGATACTTTAAAAAAATAAATCTTGCAATAATTTGTAAGTAAAAAAAAAAAAAAAAAAAAAAAAGCATATTGGACATTGCATTTTTTTGACTGTGCTTTGGAGGGCAAAAAATTGCCGCCTTGCAACAAAAAAAAAATTAAAAATCTGCCAACCCTTTTCTTGAAATAACCCACTGGGTTTTCTGCTTATTCTAATTTTTAATTTTCGATTATCATCTGATATAATAATCTATATATTAATTACTGTTACTTTAGACATTGCATACCTATGTACTTCTTTACACTGTTTAGACTTTTGTGTGTTTTATAGAAAGATGGAGCAAGCTAAATAATTACAGTAATTTTCTTTGTGTATGATTTGGGTTTCAGATGTCACAGCATTCATATTTTTAATTAAATTAAATATTTCTTACCCTGTGCCATTTGTCAGAGTAATAAGAAAGCACCACTGAACTGGCATTTAAAAGTAATAAGTACAAAACATTGATTAAACACCATAAAATGCAATAAACTCACACCAATTGTTTCAGGTCGAAAAAACACACAGTCCTTCATCAGGAAAAAATAAATTTGGCATGAGTGCTGCAATCAAAGCAGCAAAAATGTATAAAGATGAATATATAAGTACTGGTGTGATCAGAATTATCAAATGAAAGAAGAAAATCAGGGTGGAATGTGCTTTACGATACTACTTGGCATCTTGTTTCTGATTGCTTATAAAGATGCCAACCATGGCACCCTCGACGTTATGCGTCTTTGAACTATTGATGTTTGAAATGTGGTAACATCTGCATGATGTTTGAAGCTGTGTGATTTTTGCATATCACAATGCTGTCAAATGAAATTTCGTATGTTTTAAAGATTCATGGAGTTTGCAGGAGACATGACATTAACAAGGAATTTTTGGCGGCTGTCAAAAAAAATTATCCTCTTCAGACTCATGTTAAGTCTGAGTGATTTTTTTTTTTTTTCAGAAAGAGTTCTGGTATTGATAGTATTTTTGTTTTATAGTTTTGATTGTTCAGGGAATGTTTTATTTCTACGTTTAGATTGGTTTTTCTTTTTCAATTTTTGGAACAGTAGACAAATTTGTTTTATTTCACATGTGACATGTGAGAGATATGTTTAATTGATTGGTCGCTAATTTTATGTAAAATTGTGATTTTTTTGTTTTGTTGAATTGGGTGTTTATGTGAAATTTATTTAAAAAAGGTTTCATTAGTGTTTGAAATGGTGTTAATAGGGTTAGTGTTCATAGTTTCTTTGGAGTATGCACAAAGAATTTATTTGTCGTCTTTGCAAGGATAAGTACTGCTTTCTACAAAAAATCTGAAAGGACTAAGTAAAAAAAAGCTTGTTTTTTATTTATATATTTATTTCTTAAGTGGATTATTTATGCTAAACTGGTGTTTAAAAAAGTTTTAACTGGTGCTTTTCAGTAATCTATAACTAGTGTTTTTAAAAAGTTTTAACTGGTGTTTGTGAATAATTTATAACTGGTGCTTTTAAAAAACTTCTAAACTGGTGTTTTAAAAAGTTTTAAACTGCTGTTTTTAAAAAGTTTTAACTGGTGTTTTTGAATAATTTGTAACTGGTGCTTTTGGGAAATTTCTAAACTGGTATTTAAAAATATTTTAACTGCTGTTTTTGAGTAATTTATAACTGGTGTTTTAATAAAATTTTTAAATTGGCGTTTTAAAAGAGTTTTTGTTTTTACTGGTGTTTTTGAGTAATGTATAACTGGTGCTTTTAGAAATTTTTTAAATCGGTGGTTAAAAAAAGTTTTAACTGGTATTTTTGAGTAATTTATTAGTAACTGGTGTTTTTAGAAATTTTTTAAACCGGTGTTCTAAAAAATTTTTAACTGGTGCTTTTGAATGGTATTCTTTGTTTTGTAATGTTTAAAAATACCCATAGCGCAGTATTAGTGCAACATTAAACCCTATTTACCTACCTTGATACTTTTAATAATATTTGATACTTTATGAAAATAGTGCAAATTTGTAAAGAGCAAGAAATAGACATAAAGTAAAAAAAAAAAAAAATTTAGTTAATTATCATAACCATAACTATGCAATAGCTTCGGAAACAGTAGAAATTTTAATCAATGAGTGCAGTTACAATGACGTAGAGCCAAACAAAAACATAAATAAAATGTGCCACCATCTGTTAGGTATGAGGACAAAGTTGTAGGAAAGTCACATCACGCATCAAGAAAATCTAATATTGATGGGACCACAACTAAAAAGCTTAAAATCTTTTCAAGGTATTTTTTCTTTTTATATAATGTAATATAAAGTTTCTTGAAATAAATTAGCAATAAAAGTTTTATATTTAATTTTAGTTGTACATGTTGATTCTAATTATTAAATTAAAAGTTCTATTTTTCCTAATTTGTATAAAGTAAGTATTTTTGAAAATATGCTTTAAAAATAATAATAAAATTCTTTTGGAAGATTTATTTTACTATCCTTCGTTATTTCATAAACTGTTTTTTATTTACCTTACAATAAAAAATACATATTATATTGGTTTATTTTTCACCAGGAACAATGGAGATGATCCAGATCCAGTTATAAGCCCTCGTCAATTATCTGGCAAAGTTGAAAGTTTTGTAGGCGACATTTAAGATTAGCTGCATTTTACAAGCCAGCATGACTTTTATATACTATTACATTCCTTAACACACCTAAAAACATTCTATATATTGTAATTTAAGATATTAAAGAATTAGATGAGTTTTTTTTTTTTTTTTTTTTTTTTAATAATTATTGCAAAAAATAGTGTTTAGTCAGTGTTCTTAGTGTTCAGTTAACTATTTAAATTCTCTTCATACTGCACAATCTTACAAAAATACTGTAAAAGATGCAGCAAAACAAAGAATGTACCAATTTGGAACATCAATAAAAAAAAAAAATACAAAGCGAGATAGGGGAAAAAATTGTTTATATCCGTGAAGTATACAGTATGTCATTGTTATCCATTAAATTTTGAAAAGTACATCAGTTACTTGGTGACCATCAATCGCGATGCAATTCCAAAGTCTTTTTCGGAAATTTTGCTTTGTTCTGCAGATGTCTTATGGAATCACCCTGATTTCTTGTGTAATTGCTACCTTGAGTGCTTGCGAATTTCATGGTTGGTGTTGGTACTCTGAGATAGTCTCAAAGAAAAAAATCAAATGGGGTCAAAGCAGCACCTGCACAAGAAATCACAGCAATTCTGTGGGTCGTGGTTTGCTGAGCAAAGCAAAATTTCCAAAAGAAACTTCAAAATTGCATCAACATTAATGTCTGCCATTTAACTATGTACTCTTCAAAACTTGATGGATAACAATACTTCCAGGGGTCGATTCAGGTAAAAATTGGGACCCATTTGTTGCCCCTTCACAAAATTCAAATCCATAAAGTGGGTCCTTTCACAAAATTCAGATTCATAACAACAGCCCTTTTACGAGATTTATTTTTTAAAAAATGATGATTTTGTAAAAAATTTCCACGTTACTCATATTATTTTTAATGAGTGTTTATACTTGGTTCAATAATATGCTATTAAATTGATATTAAACATTAGATAGAGTAACTCTTAAAATTGAAAGATTTTGTGTGATAATTCTTTTTATCGCAAAAAGTAATAAATTTTCACAAAAATAATTTGTTTTTTACAAAAATGAGCCCTAAAAATTAAAACCTGGATCAACCCTTGACTTCTCAGGTAAAAAATATTTCTTTCTTTATTTTATTCAATAATTGGCATTTGAAATTGGTACACTTTTTTTTGCAACACCTTGTACATGAGTACAATTCTTTTAAAAAGTCATATAGTAAAATACATCTATACCGGGTATTAGATGCTTTACTAATAAGTTTTCCTATTTAAATCTTTAAATTAACAGAAGTTTGTGAAATATTACATTCATTTTCTAATTTAATGTATTTTTTTTTTCTTCTGTATTTATAGAAAAAAAATATTAAATTCATGAAAATTTTCTAATTTTGGTTTTTGAATATTTTATATATTAAGAGTTTCTAAAAAACAGTTTGGCCATTTTTTAAATGTTTCTGTGTGTGTAATAAAAATTTTGTGGATGCTTCAGATCAAGAGCTAATGCACAGATTTTCATGAAAGTTTATAGTTTTGTTGCAGTTTGACATAAATTGCTGCGTGTAAAATTTTAGTGCCTGTAACTCAACAGATGGCACTGCTATGTACCAGATTCTTCCATGTACAAAAAATCTGTACCTGAAGTGTATAGTTCCACAAAATTTAATATGTGAAAGACATCCTTATGAAAAACTATTTAATTTATTAGAGAACTATGTAACTTAATTAAATTTAAAGCAATACTTTGCAGTTCATCTATCTGAGCACTTTAGTCTGGATCCAGACTATCATCATAGACTCTTAACGGCCCTCTTCACTTACCGTAGCTGGAAGCCCAAGCCAATGTTATTCTATGGGAAAATTTTCTTTATAAATAACTTATTAATTAATAAATATTTTTAAATTCTGTTTCCACATTCAGAAAATTCCCAACTGTTGAATTGACAGACCTTTTTTAAAAATGCATTTTTTTAAATTTTTAATATTTCATTTTGAAATTGCAAAATGAAAAAAATTCACATATTGAAAATTTGTATTTTGCAGCTTCAAAATAAAATATAAAAAATTTAAAAAATAATTTTTAAAAAAAGGTCCGTCAATTTAACAGCTGAGAATTTTCTGAATGTGAAAACAGAATTTAAAAATATGTATTAGTTAATAAGATATTTGTAAAGAAAAATTTCCCATAGAATAACATTAGCTTCGGTTTCCGGCGGTGGTGAGTGAAGCGGGCATTTAAAAGCTGTTTATGGTTACTTTCATTTTCTTGGCTTTCTATGTCTCCTACTTCACCTCATATCAATTATTATGATCTCTATGTGATTACATGCATTTTCATGGCTAGTATACCCACTGCTTAATGTTATGACATAATTACAGTTATTGTAGTTTAACAATTTTGAAAATATAAAAATTTGCATATTTTTATTTTATTTTGGGTTTGAGCAGTGGTTAATTTGTTGTTTTTGATATTACTGCAATATCTCTTTTCCTCTAGTCATTCCAATGTACATATCAGTTTTATTTATTTTATTTTAATAATTTATCTAATGGATAACTTTTTTTTTTTATTCTCTAGGGGATCATTTGTTCTTTATCATTTTCAATTCTTTGAAAAATGTTTTTATTAGGTTTTTTTGCTATATGTATAAATGGTATACATATATTGGTACAACTTAACAGAAATATTTTTCAGATTATCCTTTATAATGAGTAAATAAATGGAAATTATAATAGGTATACATACTGTATACCTACCATACCTCTAGTCATTACAATGTACATATCAGTTTTATTTATTTTATTTTAATAATTTATCTAATGGATATTTTTTTTTTTTTTTCTCTAGGGGATCATTTGTTCTTTATCATTTTCAATTCTTTGAAAAATGTTTTTATTAGGTTTTTTTGCTATATGTATAAATGGTATACATATATTGGTACAACTTAACAGAAATATTTTTCAGATTATCCTTTATAATGAGTAAATAAATGGAAATTATAATAGGTATACATACCGTTTAAAGTAAGGAGTTTTTCTAAAGTTTAAGTTTATTTGCACATTATTATTAGTATTTCCGATTACAGCTGTGACCATTAATTTTGTTATACCCTGTGTAGGAGCATTGTGAGTTACATAAATTTGGCAGTAAGGGGAATTCTTTATTGATTATTTGATATCTTTAGCTTATCATTGTCATTTTACATAATTTTCCCTTTTCATTACTTAGTAATGAATAAAAATAACTATTAAATTGTAGACCAGTTTTACAAATTTTCTTGTGTTTGGTCAGCAGAAACATGACATGTAATACAGAATATCATGCTATTTAAAATATGTTTCTTGCTCAACGATTATTGTATCTATCTAACTTTGGTAGAAATTTTTATGTTATTCATTTAGATTGTATTACAAATAATCTTATGTCTGTTTTATTAGAGTGGATATCAATTTTGTTCACAAATTAGAATTTAGCTGAAGGAAAAATTTTTAATATTTATTTAAGAGTACTAATGGGTCATTTGAATTTTCAGGCAACTCTTTGCTTATTATCACTTGACACTAATGTCTATGTTATTCTATGAGGGAAATTCATTAGAAGAATTACTCATTATACTTACCTAATCATTTTTATTTATTTATTTAAAATTCTGTTTTTATATACAGAAAATTAACAATTGTTAAATATGTTCTTGTTTTTATAAAAATTGATTTTTTTAATTTTTAATGTTTTACCTTGAATTTTAAAATTGTAAAGAAAAAAGGATTTAAATACATATTTCACATTTCATAGCTTCATTTCATAGCAATTCACATTTAAATTACAATAATAATAATTTTCCAAAAACAGGAAGAAATTTAATGATTGTGACATTTTTACTTTCTCTTACCCATAAGGTAGAGAAAGTATTGTTTGGGGGTAAAATTTTCAAACCTGACTTTTTTGTTATATTTACACGTTTTGAGGTCCCCTGAATCCAAAAATCATGTTTTTAGCGGTTGGCTTGTGTGTGTGTGAAACAGGGGTTGAGGGGGCAGCAGACCCCTCACACAGAACTAATTATATAAAACTCTTCCAAAGTCAGGGTTGCCACAGGCTACTAAAAGGCAACTATTTGCGACTATTTTCAGCCTGAGGAGACTATGGTAACTTTTTTGACCCAAAAAGCTTGAAAAAGCAACTATTTTCACAAAAAGGCAACTATTGGGAGACTATTTTTCACCTTTTCAAAATTCTTCCAGAAATATCAGGAAAATCTTTCAGAAAGAAATATTTTCTATGCATTTTATAAACAATCCCATATCTTAACCTTTTCACCCATATTTATTTATTTATTTTTACCACCTTAAAGTATGGCATATCCCTGATTCTGACCTTGAAACAGGTAGAACATCCAATGAGAATGTAGAAATAGCACCAGCCATGACATATGTACCTATTAAGCTGGCCAATTTGCTTATTGCAAATGACTACTAGTACACTCCTGTGACCTGTTATGTCCTTCCTTACCCTAATTTCATGTAAGAAAGAATAACAAAATTATAAAAGAAAGCTCTTTTAGTAAATCAAAAAAGAAAGAATACAGGAGAAAAAAAAAAAAAAAAAACATAAGCTGTTAAGAGCGAACAATACTTAATCTTTTCGACAACCAAATCCTATGTTATTCTATGGGAAAATTTGCTTCCACAATGACTCATTGTCTAATGCTTTTTTTTTTTTTTTTAATTTTCACATTCAGAAATTTTTTTTTTTTTTTTTTTTTTTTTAAATTGGTATATTTATGTTGAATAGTAAGAAAATGCATATGGTTTTTCTCCTTTAATGATCGTTAGCATGTGATATTTAAGCTAGTATTTTGGTAGCTAGGCTACTATTTAAGCAACTATTTTAATGCTTCTAGGTTACTAAAGCAACTATTTTTGTTATTACTTTCTTCTATTTAAGATAGAAGAAAGTATTGGATTCGTAAAAAATTTCGATTTCGGGTTTTTGATTGATTTACACATTTTGAGAGCTGTGGAACACGATTTTACCATTTTTAGAAAATGTCTGTCTGTCTGTCTGTCTGTCTGTGTGTGTGTGACAAAATTTTGTGGCAACTGTATCTCTGGAACTACTGCACAGAATTTCATAGAAATTGGTATGTAGTTGCACCTTGACATAAATTAGTGCCTATCAACTTTTGGTAAAAATCGTCTTACAGGTTGCGTTGCCATCCCGCTTTTTCTAAATTTATAACAGGGTGATATAGGGCAAAAATTTTCAAGATGGGTATCTTTCGAAAGTTCTCGTCAGTACCTTTAAAACGAATGGTTGAACTATAAATCTGTGATAATTTAAAACAAAGTTATCGATTTTTTTTACTTTTTACGAAAAAAAACTTAGAAAAAAATCTTTTTTTTTTTTTTTTTTTCTCCCCTTAATTTTATCAAACTCCCACGGTTTCCATGTTCTGACAAACTTAAAGTAATTTTTGCTTTTTCCCCTAATTTTGTCAAAGTCCTACGGTTTCCGTGTCTTGACAAACTTTAACATATTTTTGCATTTTTCCCCTAATTTTGTCAAAGTCCCACGGTTTCCGTGTTTTGACAAACTTTAACAATTTTTCACATTTTACCCAAAATTTTGTCAAAGTCCCACTTTTTTTTTTTTTTTTTTTTTTTTTTTCTCCCCTTAATTCTATCAAACTCCCACGGTTTCCGTGTTTTGACAAACTTAGAATAATTTTCACATTTTACCCAAAATTTTGTCAAAGTCCCACTTTTTTTTTTTTTTTTTAATTATTATTGTTACTGAGTGAATTTGTATAGGAAAATATAGAAGAAAGTCTCGTGGTGGCCACAACATACTAGTTTTTCTTTTGTGGCAACCCTGCAAAGTCTAATTTGAATTGCTTTAATGTAGGTTTACATAACAGTACTTGTTATCATACTTCTTAATATCCAACCTGGATTTATAGTATTAAATTTCAGGATAAGAGAAAGTCGTGTGAGTGACACACCAGATTATTTAATGTGAAAATGAAATGAAAAATATATACATCAGGTAATGAGTAATTCTGTAAACAAAATTCCCCATAGAATAACATGAGCTTTGGCTTCTAGAGATGAGAAAATTGTAAAATGTAAGGAAGAGCCTTAAGAGACCTGTTATGTAGGCAGCACTTTTTCTCCCCATCTTGTTAAAACAATGCAACTATAATATATTTGTATGTGAAAGATGTCACACAAGAAAAATCAGTTTTCTGCATATCCTTCTTAAAACTTTTCTTTTTCTAACCATTTTTAAACTTCTTTTTTTTTTTTTTTTTAACTATGTAGGGGAAAGTGGGGGCTAATGGGACATTTTTTTATTTTAGGCTAGTATAAAAAAAAAAATGCACATTTTATTATTATTTTTTTTAATTCCAATTTCTTTTACAGTTAAGTAAATAAAAACTTCTTAAGAAAGTAAAAAACTCTACCAATCTTTGTGTTATATCCATTTTTGTACTTTAATACAATTGTACCATTAGCCCCCATACTTGGGGTCTATTGGGACACAGTGCAGGGCTATTGGACATGCAGTATATTTGGAAAAAAAAGAGCCTTAATTGAATGTCAAATGCATTTTTTATTAACAAACGCTATACTGCACATGTGAAAATTATTGTGCATCAAATTCAAGCATAGGACGTCTTAATTCTACAAAGTCTTTTGGAATTTTTAGCTTCAAAAGAATATCATCCTCAATAACAAAAGATCGATCTTCTTTCTCTGGATAAAAAAATAACCACCCATGTTTGTCCTGTCTCCTCAAGAATGACATTTCATATTCTGCTGCATCCACTGTCAAAACACGACCCACAAATGCAATGACATCTCGTTTACGTGAAAATTTAACTAAAGCATAGTCTCCTACAATCAGTTTTTCTTTATACTCAGGAAATCCAGATTCGCAGTTTTGTTGGAAATCTAAATTACTCGCTTCACTACTGCTGTCATCACACAAATCGCTTAACTTTGGTTTTCTTGTAGAATCAAGCTTTATTAATTCTCTAAGCATTTGCTCTTCATCATCACTGCTTGATGAAAATTCATTCTTTTTGACATATTTTGCTTTTTTAGTGTTCTTTTTGGCATGGCGAGATTTGCTTGCCTCTCTTCTGAGAGATTCTTCAAGTACCCTTTCCTTTTCAGGGGTGCTTGTATAAATTGCTGACCTACCCCGCTTTCTACCCCTGTTTGATTCTTTCCTGGGACCTGCTTTTGGGAATGGGCATACTTCTTCTAGTGTCTGTGGGAAATCAACAGAGGAAGCACAATTTTGCCCTGAGGTTGAAGGGCTAATTTCTTCTTGAACTGTGGGATCAGGACGATCCGAAACATATGAAGATAAGAAATCAGAGTCACTAAAATTATCCGAGTTTAAAGGATAAATTCCTGTACTTTCAAATCCAGAAGTTATATTTTTTGGAGTCATAGAAGACATGAAAGCATCATTCATTAGAGAAGGGACATTGTAATATGAAATTG
The DNA here is from genome assembly GCA_963930645.1 of Salticus scenicus. Taxonomy (NCBI): domain Eukaryota; kingdom Metazoa; phylum Arthropoda; class Arachnida; order Araneae; family Salticidae; genus Salticus; species Salticus scenicus. The sequence continues at coordinate 33,151,603 of OZ005662.1, forward strand.
TTTTTCCAGGATTTGACAGCATCCAATCATTCATAGCCCTGTAGTACCTGCTTTTGAATGGCGCATATACACTAACATCAAGGGGCTGCAATTTATGCGAGCAGTGTGGCGGGAACGTAAGCATAACTACGCCATGTTCCTTAGCATAAATTATAACATCAATGCTAATGTGACTGTCATGATTGTCCAGAAGCAGCAAAACTGGATTTTCCTTAGTAGCATTAGTATATTGAACAAAATGTTTCATGACAATCAAAAAATTTTCAGCTGTCATCCATCCTGACTTGTGGACTAAAGCTAGACTTCCATGAGGAGCTCCATTTGTCAAAAAACTTGTAGATATAGCTCGAGGAAATACAAACACAGGCGGAATAGTGTTACCGGATGCACTGATAAAGCAACACACAGTAACAGTCTTGCCCTTTTCAGCTGAAGTCACCTGTCCAACCTGCTTTTGACTTTTTGATGCTATGACACGAGGTGGTTTTTGTACTGTAGTACACCCAGTTTCATCACAGTTAAATATTCGGTGTGGTTGAAAAGCATATTTTGCATAAACCTCTGAAAGATTTTTATAAAAAGTTTGGACGTTTGTCTTATTAAAACTCGTTGCTCAAGCTAAGCTGGTGGCTTCAGGAGATCGAATTGAGAGACCTTTGTGCCGCTTCATAAATCCGTACAACCACTCTCTTCCGGCTTTTCCATCAGAATTCCAGTTCTCTGGAAACTTCAAATGCAGTGATTTGGCAAATTCATATGCCAATCTTCGTGTTGCTATAGTAGTTAAACCATGGTTCAGCTTTGATGCTTTAATTAAATAGGATTCAAGTTCATCTTCTTGCTTTGTAGTGAAGATTTGATTTGGTATCATCCTTGGTCGAATGCAAAAATCAGATTCTTCATGTTGTCGTGCATCAAGAACATGACGAGACAGCTTGGATTTTGAAATTTGGCACATCTCTGCCGCCTCTCTGATGGAGAAGTTTTCTTTGATCAGTTTATCTACGGCAACTTTAATATCTGCAGGTGTTGCCCGATTTCTATCGGTTTTTGAAGGCTTGTTTCGTGGCATCTGAAATGGAATATTGACATAGTTATTATGATGATAAAATATAGATTTAAGAATACATAAGTATAGGTTATCTCAAAATGATAAGATAAATGTAAATAGGAGTTGCCTACCTAATTGTAAGTACCATTAAAAATAAAAACATTTCTTGCAGGATTTTTAATATTTGTTACTCTGCGATATTGGAATCTGCCCAATTTAGAAAATTAATATCGTTTTTTTAAATTTTTTATATGCTGTGTTAATGTTTCTAAACCATGTTTACATTTAACTTGATTGACTCTAATTAAATGTATGCAAAGTGAAGACAGACAAACCATTACAATGCTGTTTTAAAGAAATATTGAGCCATGCAGTTTTTCATTAAGTTATCCCATTAGACCCCTCAATGTGCAAATTTATAATTTGAGAAATAGTTATTGACATATGTAGTTCATTATTTTTTTCAAGAATATTTTCTCATTCAGTAATATTTGTAGTATCTAAAACTGTATTTAAATAGGATATAAGTATTCTGAATTATTTACAAAATAAAATCAATCACAAAAATTAATGCTTTCTTTGGCTTGTTCAAAAAAAAAAAAAAAAAAAAAAAAATCCATTTGTCCCACTAGCCCCCACTTTCCTTGTCCCATTAGACCCCACAATGTGCAAATTTATAATTTGAGAAATAGTTATTTACATATGTAATTCATTATTTTTTCAATAATGTTTTCTCATTCACTAATATTTGTAGTATCTAAAACTGTATTTAAATAGGGCATAAGTATTCTGAATTATTTACAAAATAAAATCAATCACAAAAATTAATACTTACTTTGGCTTGTTCAAAAACAAACTTTGCTTTTTCTCAACAGCAATCAACTGTCATGGCTGATCTCCCATGCTGCAAATGTGTGCTAGAGATGTTGCCATTCAGTGGTGTGTAAATCTTCGCTAAAATTTATGTAATGTAAAAAAAAATCCATTTGTCCCATTAGCCCTGCGTCCCATTAGCCCCCACTTTCCCCTACTTATATATATTTTTTCAGCGATATTTAACAGAAAGATATATATATAAGAAATTTATCACTTAAAAGAATATATAAATACACATTTTTAAAAATTACCTTGATTTTCAGCAGATTATCCGATAAAAAGAATGCACCTGAATAAGGTGCATATTATATGTTGATGTATATTATCTGTTCACTATTTAACTGAGCCATAGCTGTAACTTTCATTATTTATCCTACTAAAGTAGATACCTATTTATTTATTAAAATCTATACTGTTCGCTTTTGTGCTTTATTACATTCATTTGTAAAGCATCACATCCAGGATTCCATGAATAAATAAATAAAACTGGTAGCCAGTAAAAATACCCTTGTTTACATTTAGAAATTTTCTTTGTTTACTTTTAAAAGTCAGTTGCATATTAGAGGTGTTAGCAGATCTGTGAAGTCTGTGGATTAATAGGAGTTGACTGCATATAGAATTTATCCTTCAAAATTAAATAATGCTTTAATGATGATGTTTTGTTTTTTGACCAGAAAATTTATTATAGTTATCTATTAATATTATATTTTGATTACATTTTATTGAGATTTATTGTTAAAACTGACTATACTTCATGTTAAACTGCAATATAATTAATTTTTATAGGCATAATAATTTATATTTTCTTATGTTTATATTTTTGAATTTTATGTATTTTTTTACTGTTAATAAATCTCAAATGGTTCTTTACTTCACTGTGTATTTTTATTATTGTTTACTTTTCATAAAACTTAATGTACTTTCATAAAACATAATGTTTCCCATGTAATGTTTAATTTTTTATAACAACATTGTAATCGTCTTTCTCTTTTACGATTTTGAAAAAATAAATAAATAAAATAAATCTAAATCAATTTTGAAAATCTAGGGAAGAACTATGGCCATATCCTTGTCCATACTTGCCAGTACCCATGTTTTAATGAGCAGTTGTGCGCTCAAAGCTGGTAAACATGAGGTGACGGGTTCGATCCCAGGTCACGCTCGTTGGCCTAGCTGTTCAGAGATTTTCTGTAGTTTTCTCTAAAACGTGTAAATACAGGCTATGACCCCTTTGAAAGACCTCCACGGAAGGCATATTCCATGGGGTTTAGGACCCTAGAACAGTCAGTTGGCTAGTACATATGACATTCAAGAAGTTAACTTACATTTGCTCCCCTACAGCTAACAAAATTGTTATACAAGAGCAAAGGTTGCATAGATGATAACTGAGTTCCACAGCTTCCAATAGTTCAGTAATTTCATTTGAATAGTTGCAGTGGTTGCTGCATAGTAAGAGAAAAAATGGCTTGTCTGTTAAAAACTTATTCCAGTGTTGAAGTACATAGTATAGTGCACTTTTTGTGGATAAAATGTATGAGTATGGAGATTCAACCGTGAAATATTGGCAGTGTATGGAACATAAACGTTTTATCTAATCACTGTAAAATGGTGCCAGCAGTTAATAAATGATCAAACAGACACAGCTAATGTCAGGGGTTAATACAGGTCGAGTTTACTACCTTTTATGGGTACCTTCACAAAAACCAACCTGGCTAAAAAGGTACCTTCACAAAAATCAATCTGACAAAAAAGGTACCTTCACAAAAATCAATCTGGCAAAAAAGGTACCTTCACAAAAATCGTTCAGCTAAAATCGGTACCTTCATAAAAATCTTAGTCACCCCAGCAAAATCTGACATTTTAAATGAGCACATTTTCAAAGAAGAGTAACTTATTTGTGCATTTCTGTTGATGCGATTCACAAAGCAAGAATCATACACAATGTTGGTTTTAATCTACTCACAAGTGTTTTCTACGGGCGAGAAATGGTGTAGCATAAGTAAACAAAACGATCCTCGCATGTATCTGTACAGACACGCTTTGGAGTTGTGGCCATAGTGTACTGTCAAGGCTGAACTGGATCCGACGCTCCACCGCAGCGCAGATACAAGGCTATAACAATTCTGAAAATAACAAAAGAATTCAAAAGACACAAATCTACGTAAGATTTCTCACCAGATGGCGCTGCGTACATAGGTCTTTACGCGGTTTATTTACATGGAATTATTAGGACGATCTTGAGTATTTATTTTGTTTTCTTTTCTATAGATTGTGAAATTATCGAATATATGTTATATTAGGATTCTGATTAAATGTTGTTTTAAATAGTAAAGTTGTGGCAAGAACTTGATTTCTGTCAATGAAGAGATAGATTATAAACTTCGTGAATATGTCATACTACTATGTTCCATTTTGCAAATCGAATTCCAGAAAAAATAAAGACTATCGTTTGATGAATTTTCTTCGGATAATGATGGTTAAAAGCCTGGTTAAAAATTATCTGTCGTAAGGAATATTATGCAATCGATAAATCCAATTCGTCACGTGTTTTGTAGCGAACATTTTAAAAATGAAGATTGCATACAGAATTAAAAAAGACGACGGCTGAAGCCTATGTCTGTGCCTTCTGTTTTTCCAGTATATCCTTTGTATAAATTATCTTCTGAGGATAAACTTAGACGAATTTTAAAGCGGCAATTAAGGAAACCTAATTCTAATGCACAAGCAAAACAAAACGTAAGCATGAAGAAACCCCAATTGTAAAAGTAGAAAGTACAAGATGCAGAGCTATTGTTGAATTTTTCTCATAACTCTGAACTAAACATGCCACCTGTAAATACTCTTAAAGATCAAGGAATTTTGAATAATACTTAAAATGTATAAAATTTGAAGGTGGATACCTCAAATTAAATGCTTAAATCGCCTCTATCTTAAAATAAAATAAATTATAATAAAGGAGATGATGATTCTGCAGTTGAAAGATTATCTAAACAGCTTGCTAAAAGATTGACATGTATGTCATGTTTTGAAAATGGATTCAGTAAAAACATTTTTAGCAATTATCAAATTTGCTTTTTTAGAAAAGAGTTAAATTAAAAGTTTATTAAAATGATATTATAGTAATATATTTTGCTTAAATCATTACATTGAGATTTACTGTTTAATGAAGAATTAGTATCAAAAAACAATTGTGTATCTATTTTTTTTTCTCTAACACTTGAAACATAAGTAAAATGTGTTTTCAACTTTGCTGGATTAAAAAACATTCCAGGATCATCTCGTAAGTAATTGAATAATTTATTATTTTTTCAAGAATTTAAAAAGATTGTTTCAAAATTCTCCTTTTCGAAATTGTATTTGTACGAAAACTCATGTTGTGTTAGACTACTATATTGTTAAATAACTTTTTTCTAAACTACTTTATTTAACTTTTTTCTAAAAGTTAAATAACTTTTTTCCCAAACCATACTGTATATAGATATATATGTGTGTGGGGGGGGGGGGGGAGATAGACTACAGCCCCTCTTGAAATTTGTAGAAAGTTTTAAAAAATAAAGATTAAGAGTAATATTTATGATTTCTGTATGCTATGAAACATTATCGAACTTAACTCATCCCTCCTCGAAATAAAATACGCCATACGCCATATAAATATACGCCACTGCAAGGTTTTAAGAAATTTTTTTTTTAAAGCCAAACCCGGGTGGAGTATTTTTTTTAGGTTTAATTGGTTTTTTTTATGTTAAATGTAGAATAACACAATTGGGTTTGAATTTTAAGTTTATTTAAAAAGAGAACAGTTTTAGACTAAAAGAAAACTTATTACAAAATAATAGTAATACTAATTTATTATAATTAATTAAAAGTTAAATTACCTTCATATTCTTAATATTTATGTAAAATGAATTATTTCTTTCTATACAGTATTTCAGGGTTGGCAAAAACCAGGGTGTTTTTTTTTTTTTTTTTTAAGCCAGGTTTTATTAGTATATGTTTTCCAGTCATATTATACCTATTCGTAAATAAATTTGCCACTTTAAGAAGTAACTAATATTCCAACATTAATTATTGCTTCATCTAAAAATAATTTAAATTATTAATAATAAACAGGGATGAGATTTTTCAGCTTTTTTTTTTTTTTTAAGGTTGTGGTGATTTTCTTTCTGTAATAATGTATACAAGATGTAAAGTTTGTACTTTCAGACATGGAATTTTATGTTTAAAAATAAAACAATCAAATCATTTATTTCTGTAACACAGGCTTTTTCCACCTAAATTCTTATATTTTGCTTTAATATTTATCCTTTACATAAAGTGTTTTTTTTTTTTTTTTTTTTTTACACTTTTGTCGATCTCATCAATGAATTAAAGAACTGTTATATAAAAAAGGATTAAATTTTTTTATATTCAGAACTTCTAAAAATATTCCAAAATTGTAGTATTGAGTGTTCATTAAAACGATGTAAATGGTAATAACAGGATGACTGTGAGTTGACATTTTTTTTTTTTTTTTTTTTATAGTGAATGTTAAACCTAACATGCCTTTTCTATAATTTAATGATGACAAATTAACTTAATAACAATAAAATTCTTAATTTAATGAATTAGCTAAAAATTAAAAAAACTTCAATACAATAAAAAAAGAGTTATAGGAAGAAATTTAAGAAAAAAATATGCTTTTGGATTATGTAATGGAATATTGCAATCCATTTGAAATTTACATATTGAATAGAATTTGCATTTAATATTTTAAATAAAATTAGAAGTTTTATAGCTTTTATTGAAACTAAATTTTCTATTTCAAGAAAATACTCTTCATCGGATGTAGAACCTTTTGCGATTAGAATTATTTCAACATTTTTCAATACTTGGATATTAAAATTTTTAATATCATTTTCTTAATTCTAGAGCTGTTACATTTTAATAAAATAATTCTCAAAATTTCCTTGAATGGGGAACTTTTTGCATGAAATTTTAAAATCAAAGGTTTTTTTAAAAAACTGGCTGGACAAATTCTAATGCAGCTTCTTTTTTATTTGATAATTTAAAAGCAGTATATCTTGCTTTTGGATTTAGTATATAGATAAGAAAATGGGTTGCTATTAATTCCCATATTATAACAAATACCACATACATAATTTTTTTAAAGACTGCTTTGTTCAGTTTTGCATAAAACAAAGATGAGAGCAATATTTTTAATTATACAATTTTCACTTTATATCTTGTACAAAATAAATGTACGTCCATTAATTTTTATTTTACTTTACTGTGTTTAGCGTTAGACCCTTTAATTTATAATTTTTTAAGATAATTAATATAGACATTTTTCTTCTACAATTTCTAGATTCCCCCCTCCCATACATAATAACTTTTAATAAAGCCTGCTAATCACATATAATACACATAACTGAAACCTTCTCTAAAGCAAAAGTACAAATGAAATAATCAGAATTAAAAGTCATTTACATAAAAATGACACAAGTCATAAAAGAGCAAATGTAAGATTAAGGGGCAAGGCAAAAGTCAAATTATACCAATGAAAAGGGGTTTAAAAAAAGGGGGGGGGGGGTTAAAGATAAGAGTTTCTACCTACTACATTATAATTAGAAGTGCACACAAAGTTGCATTTATTCAAGATAATAAGAGAGGAAGGAATATATATATTTATTTATTTAATAGAAATCATTTAAATACATTTCTGTACTAGAAACCATTTAGACAACATAAGCTGCACGAATTCAAAGTAGAAGAGAAATTACTTTGAACTTCATTTTGAATAGGAGACTTGAGAATATTGTTTATTTTAGAAAATGAAATAAAAATAAATTGACAAAATATACTAAATCTTTAGCTTTAAGCTGTACGAGTAGTAGTTTTTATTTATCTATTTATTGTTAAATAAAATATTGTCAAATATTAAAATAACTATTTATATTAGTAAGCAATACACACACACACACACGCATGTATATATACATTCGTAAATAAAAAAGCTGCATTATATTATATGTTGATGGTCAAAACATATTTTTATGAGAAATTTCAAATGTGTCAAAGTATATTTTTATGAGAAATTTCAACAAATAACATGTTGTAGACGAAGAAAGAACAGAAATTTTAATGATCCAGCGCAGCGCCGATAAAAGATCGCGTCTTATGTTTACGTTTGTAATTCAGCTTTTGCCGCTTGGTGCGCTTTTACGTTGCAGGTTAAATCCGAAACTTGTCTGGTGAAAATGGGGGAAATGTTAAAGCCTTGAATCGGCGCGAAGGAGCGTCGGATCCAGTTCAGCCTTGGTACTGTTTACTGAATCGTCAGGTGGTTTGACACTTTGATGACTGTATGGTGATATGTCTATCCTCCCTCATACAGTTCAAGTGTAGTGCAGTGATGATAGCACAAATAAAAACAACTCCTATTTACATTCTCTCTACTGAACTGTTTACTTCAGAGAGAAGTGAGTGATTACTGTTCTGCTATAAGCCTCACACCAACTGTTCAGTGTTATTTTTATTATTTTACTTAGTTTGAGCTCCCCCCCCCCCACACACACACAGAGAAAAAGAGTGCGCTGCAATTTTTCACAAAAATAAAATATAATTAAGATTTTTCACAAAAATAGGTATTAATTTTGAAATCCTGGATTGGCCCCTGAATGTGGAAAGGCAATTAAGGCTAACAATGATGAGCACATCAGACATAATACAGCGATTGAATAACATTCTCAGCAATAGTCAGGGCCCGACTTAGACTACCTACAGCCCCGGGGCAAGCCTATTCTGGGGGGCCCCCTTGCAGTGGCATAAGAGGTCTTTAGGTTGCAGAATTTCTGTATTCGCCTGTAGGGGGGCCCCTTCCAGAAGGGGGGCCCAGGGCATTTGCCCCGTATGCCCTGCCGTAAGTCGGGGCCTGGCAATAGTAGAATGAGCACCACACACATTGGAGTGAAATATTTGGTGGTAGTGATCATTCCATTACACTGCACAGCATGGAAATTGTCCTGTTTCTGAATACTGCATCCACTTTGCCCTATCACCTACTGTTTTTTAGGGACGGCAAAGTATTTTTTTACCAATTTTCAGTGATTTTATGGCTGTAAATTTGATTTTTAGAAGGGGCAGAATTATTTTAACTGTTAAGTATATTCTGAGGGGCTACAGTGTTGGAAAATTCTAAAATATGAACATTTGTGGCAAGGGGAAAATTCAGGGGGGGGGGATTTGCCACTGAAATTATGTATTACATTTCATATATTTTTTTAATCTATTATGTTATTTATTAAACATTATATTTTCTGTTTTTGGGTGTTACATTAATCCTTTTTCATTCTCCAAATCAAATTTATGGTCATAAAATTACCGAACAGTGATAAAAATTGAGTAGTGTCCCAAAAAATCAGTGAGTAACTGGGAAAAATGGAAGTCATATTCGAATTCAGGAGGTTATTTTACATAAGAATCAACAAAAATGGTATCAGAGCTTGAAAAAAGATTTCTTTTGCAGCACAGTGTTATCAGATTTGTGTCAGGTATCCATGTCTGTTGTCAGGGCATCTAACAATTAGTGCAACATTCTGACAAATGTCTGCAGCAACAGGGAGACTGTGTACAGAAAGAGTATGATGTATATATATTTCAAAGTATAAAAGTACATTTCTCAGTAATGTTTTCGGACCTGTATACCTGTATTGTTCAAGTGTAATCTGCCTTTTGAATAACACCAATAAAAAGGAATTGGTCATCATATTAGTCATGTCTTACATTTAATAAAATTAAACATAATTTATACGTCTCATTAATATATTAAAACCAATGTAACCATTTAAAATGAGATAATGAATACAAAAATTTTAAAACAATTAAAAATACATTTTAATTAAAAACATTAAAATACACAACAGATGTTTTGGCTAGAACACTAGCCCTCCTCAGTGTCAAACATACAAGCACAACAATTACAAAAGATTCATAACAAGATTAAATATTCATGAGGAATAGCTTTAGCCAGATCTAGGCAGATGTGTCTAACAATTCTTCAGCTATAAATTCAAGTTCTGTTGGCCCCACATGTAAACAAAATTATTATGTGTGACATGTTGTATAAATATAGGGCTAGCAATGTCAAAACACAAATGAAATTTGGAAGAGATTCAGTTGCTTTTTTATTGTTTATATGTTTAGCAATATTTATTAAGGAAACATTTATGGTTAATTTTACTTGTGAGTGGCTAAACGTCGGACTGCTTGCTTGTCCAATTTTATGCACTAAATAATAATTCATTTTTATGAATTTTAGTGTGTTGATGTATCTGTATGTCCTTACAAATAATACAAAATTGTTAATTTAAGAAAAATAATTTCACATAATAAAGTAAAAATGTAGCTGACACAAAACAGACATGGTTTCAGTGACTCACCTTTATCACTCAATTGCTCTAAAATGAGACACTTTTGATGTTCTAGAAATTTTAACTTACACAAACAGGACTTTTATCTGATATATAATTTATAAAAGGTTTATATAGCATTTAATAGTGTGGTAGACATGTCAGGTATAAAAATTTAGAATTATCTCTTGCTTACTTATTTTTGAATTTAAATAGTCCTTTTTAATTAATAATATATATATTTGTACAATGCTGGCAAAAAAAAAAAAATCTTTACACTTGAGGGAAAAAAAAAAAAACCTTACGTGCCAGTTGCCGTTCCCATCATAAAAATGTGTCGAACCCCAGGGATGGCAAGTGGTGTTAGTCAATCACAGACGACCTTTCCCTATAATATTATTACACAATTTGCCTCACAGTCTTTTAGAGTAAGGCTGTATGCTCTTTTCCCCCGACAGCCAGTATTTCATTCATTTGTTAAAAGTTTGAGAACCTACATCAGTATTTCCACTCCACACATTGGGTCCAATTAAGCTTAAGAGAAATACCCTGCTTTGACTCTGCTAGAGAATAGGACTCTGTGATTGATGTAGCCAGAGATCTGGCAGATGATTCTAGATGTAGCCAGAGATCCCTAACTAAATGGATGCAGATGGCAATAAAATATAGAATGGGAAAGGTTGTCTGTGATTGACTAACACAATGTGTCATCACAGGATTTCGATACATTTTTAGGACAGAAACGGCAATTGATATGTAAAGGTTTTTTTTTTTTTTTTTTTTTTGCTCAGGTGTAAAGATTTTTTTTGCCGGCACTGTATATATAGTGTGTTACATTACTTCATGTATTTTTTTCTTTTTTGTCAAGAGAAATTTAAATTAATTGAGTTAGTCGGGGGGGGGGGGGGAATCCACTTTTTGTCCACTTTTACATGAAATGAAACTTATCTGGTTTATTAAACTGGTTTAAGGGTGTACTCTTCATTTAAAAAAAGTATATATATAAAACATCTTAATTAAACTTTTAGCTAATTGTCCTTTTGGTATCTATATCTAATTTTAGAGAGTGCTCACTAATGTAGTATTCTATAGATCTATTATTACCATGTTATCAACCAAAGATTTTTGATGTCAAAATAATGTTTTGGCATTAGCCAATACAGGGAATTGAAACTCAGGAATGGAATAGAATGTTGATTAATTTTGAAAATGCCAAAATCGTGCATGGCTTGTAATTTTACTAATAAATATGTGAAAGGAAATGGGATAAGTTTTCATTAATAAGTTATATTTCACTAATTCATGTTACAATTTCCCTGTAATGGCAGTCTTTCCCTAAATGAAAAGGAATCATTTCCCCCCTCCCCTCCCCCCAGTGATCAGTCCATGTCTTATTACTATATTTATGGTGCTCGCTGTTCTCTCATGCATCAACATTTATTCCATCAACACAGCATGGTAAAGCATGAGAAACCACCATTTAAAAAAAAATTTCCCACTTTGATCTTACTTGGAGTTAAACATGGTGTAAATGGATGTAAAGGGCCTGCTTCACTTACCGTCACCAGAAGCCCAAGTCAATGTTATTCTATGGAAAATTTTGTTTATTTGTAACTCATTAACTAATACATATTTTTAAATTCTGTTCTTACAATCAGAAAATTCACAACTATTAAATTGACGGACATATTTTTAAAATGCTAAATAATTTAATTAGTCGGAGGGGGGGGGGGGAGAAATAAATAAATCCCCTTTTCTGTGAAATTAAACTTATCTGGCTTATTAAACTGGTTTAATAAACCTTGAAGCTGTAAAATGTGAATTTTCAATATATGAAATTTTTCATTTCACAGTTTCAAAATAAAATAGTTAAAATTAAAAAAATTCGTTTTTAAAGAAACATCTATCAATTTAACAGTTATGAATTTTCTGAATGTAAAAGCAGAATTTAAAAATATGTACGCATTAATTAATGAGTTACAAATAAAATTTCCCATAGAATAACATTAGCTTGGACTTCTAGCAACAGTAAGTGAAGTGGGCTTTTAAGACTGATTCACTGCCACATGGATCCCAGGACGGGATGGACTGGTCTACATTAGATTCTTTTAAGGTATCCTAGCCCTATTTATATGCGTTTCAGACAGGGTTTTAAAAAACCTGGTTTTTTTTTTAAAAAGCCCAGCTCGGGCGGTTTTTTTTAAAAAGCCCAGCTCGGGCGGTTTTTTTTTTTAGGTTTAATTGGTTTTTTTATATTAAATGTAGAATAATACTGTTGGGTTTGAATTTTAAGTGTATTTAAAAAGGGAACAGTTTTAGACTAAAAGAAAACTTATTACAAAATAATAGTAATTAATTAAAAATTAAACGACCTTAAAATTCTTAATATTGGTTTGGCCTAAACTGTAAAATGAATTCTTATTTTATTCTATTCAGTATTTTATCACAATTTTGAATTAAGTTTTTTTGTGTAAAATGAAAACTTGTAACAAAAGCGAAATATTTTAAACCTATCATGTACGATTTTCATATTACAAATAATTATGTATTTTTATATGGTTAAAGTAAAAAAAAATGTGCAAATATTTTTTTAATTTTTGTTAATATCGATAACTGACATTTGATTCATATTTGAAAACTTAAAAAAGGAATACAAAACAAAATTATCGCTTCCTACTTATTTATCATCTTTTGAAAATATAAAATAAAATCCATGAAATGAAGTAAATTCTACTTGTAATGGAATTGTATTAAAACTTTCATGCTTATATTCTTGTGAACTGTTTTTTAAAAGTAAGTATCCATAAATTATTTATTTACAACAAAATTACTTCAATATAATATTATGAATATTCATACATACAGTCGAACCTCATTAACGTGAATCTCAAGGGGGTAAAAAATTTGTTTATATTATCAGTAGTTCATGCTATCAGTAACTAATCTTCATTTTGATGGGGAATGCGGAAACAGATCATATTAAAAGTAATTCACGTTAACGGTGTCCTCGTTAAAGAGGTTCAACTGTATATCACTAGGTATCGCTACCTCACTAAGCATGAATCTCGAAATGCATAAAATTTCACATTGCAGGAGTTATTAATATGCATACATGTATACTATGTGCAAACGCAAAATCAAAACAATATTTCTACTGGTGTGCATGAATCTAAAAAATCCTATGTTGCAGCAATCAATAATATACAATATGCATGTACGTAGGCCACATGTATAGCAAAAAAAATCATCATTGGATGCATGAAATTACATCAATCTCTGTCACACACATATGAATGCTTTATGCCAAAGCACTGATCATGTGCAAAAGGAAATAACTTAGTAATATACCCCCTCTCCAACCTCCTAGTTTTGAATCCTTATCAAAAGCACCAATTATTAACTTTTTATAAATGCTAAACACGTACAGAAGAAAGCAATTTAATAGCACAAGAAATATGCAGATGAATCAAGTACAGCACACCTCTAACTTAGTTGCAGCCAAAAATGCAAATTTAAAAGTAAACAAAAATTTAAAAGCAATATAAGTTTTATCAGAATTATAAGCCTTATTCAATGATTATATATATAAAATTATGTAAACATAGTACTCAGTGGTGGGGATAAGTATGATATTCATTATATAAATGCAATATTTTTCAAATAAAATAAATTATTTATCATCTTTTGACAATAAAAAATGAAATACATGAAATAAAATAAATTCGACTTTTAATTATACTGACCAAACGTCCCCATTTTCTGGGGACAAAATGGGGACGCCTTTGTTTTTTAAGGCATTTTTCTAAGTTTTAAAAAATTGTAGAAACTAAATTATTAATCAGTAACACTTTATTTTTCGTCTTGTTTATCAGGAATGAAAAATGCATCCATAATTGTATAATTCTAGCAATTTTTAATGCTTCTCTCTTACGAAGGTACTTTGATCTGGTCAGCCTACTTTTAATGGAATGGTATTAAAATTTATGTGATTAAAGAATAATTTACTTGTATCAAAATTTACATGCCTAGATTCCTGTGAACTATTTTTTAAAAGTAAGTATCCATAAATTTCTTATTTACAACAAAATTACTTCAATATAATATTATGAATATTCATATATATACAGTCGAACCTTGTTAACGTGAATCTCAAGGCGATAAAAAATTTGTTCATATTGTCAGTAGCTCATGCTATCAGTAACTAATCTTCATTTTGATGGGGAATGTGCCATTGTGGAAACAGTTCATATCAAAAGTAATTCATGTTAACAGTGTTCTCGTTAACGAGGTTCAACTGAATATCATAATTATCGCTACTTCATTAAGCATGAATCTCAAACTGCACAAAATTTCACATTGAAGCAATTATTAATATGCAATGTATGCTATGTGCACACGAAAAACCAGAATAATATTTCTACCTCTGGTGTGCATGAATCTAAAAAATGCTAAAAATCCTACGTTGCAGCAATCACTAATACATAGGTATGTACGCCACACGTATAGCCAAAAAAAAAAAAAAAATCATCACTGAATGCATGAAATTACATTAGTATCTGTCACACACATATGAATGTTTTATACCAAAGCACTGATCATGTGCAAAAAGAAATAGCTTAGTAACACATTCCTCACTTCCTACTTTTGAATCCTTATCAAAAGCACCTATTTTCAACTTTTTATAAATACTAAATACATACAGAAAAAAGCAATTTAATAATATCAATCATAATTTGAAAAACATGCAAATCTAATGTCAATTTCAAATTTATGTTGTAATCTTTTGTTTTCAAAATATCATTACAAACATATATGACAAACACAAATACACAAAATATGTTTCTATTATAAATATAATTATTAGACATTAACATTAGTTTACTAAAGTACCCTTAAATTTCTTATAAAATGAATTTGTATAAATAAATTACCTCTAAAATATTTTACAATCACAGTTCCCTGATGCATCTATGCTTCTTAAAGTAATAGAAGAAAATTCTACGACAACACAATAAATATCCAAGAAATTTAATAAATTCCATTCAATTTCCCTTAATTACTTTAAATTTTACACACTAAAAATATCACAGTAGAAAGATATGCCTTTAAAATTTTTCTAAAACTTCACCATTTTCAAATCATTTTCTAAGCTTCTCTTGAAATAGATGACAAAATAAATTACATAATGAAGCAGAAATTAGGAAAGCACTTCACGCAGTCCATTAATTTCTGCAAACTAGTGCACTCACACAAACATGAAATATGCCGATGAATTGAGCACAGCACACTTAACTTAGTTGCAGCCAAAAATGCAAATTTAAAAGTAAACAAGAATTTAAAAGCAATATAGCTTTATCAGAATTATTATAAGCCTTATTCAACGATTATATATAAAATTATGTAAACATAGTACTCAGTGATAATGATAAGTGTCATATTCATTATATAAATGCAATATTTTTTCAAATAAAATAAACTATCTTTTGACAATAAAAAATGAAATCCATGAAATAAAATAAATTCTACCTTCTAATGGAATTGTATTAAAACTCACATGCTTAGATTCTTGTAAACTATTTTTTAAAAGTAAGTATCCCTAAATTACTTATTGACAACAAAATTACTTCAATATAATATTATGAAAAATGGTAATACTTCCCTTTATTTAATTTGGCTCAAAACTAAAGAATATGCAAATGATATTTTAAAATACTCGTCTAATTCCTTTCACAGAATAAGCATGCTATTAATAATGAAAAGCAAAATTTATACTTACAAAATTTACATGTCAGATTCTCCTTTCAAGTCGATGTTTTCTTCCCTTTAGATGAATGAACATTTGATCCGAAAGAGAACTTAATATGTTACGCTAATATATTAAAACTGGCATAACACACCAATTCTCATTCAGACGGTATTATAAATTCAGGGTCAGATTCAGTGTTTTCTTCTCATCAAATTCAGGTTTGTCATCCGATTAGGGGTGCTACCACGAACACATCGAAATGTTTCGATGATCGAATGTGACGTCACTTTGACGTAATGTTTCGATGCGAATTTGAATTTTCGATCACTTCGTACTCTGAGCCAAGCGCATCGAAAAGTTTTGATGGTAAATCCATCGAAACACTTTCGATGAGGAATTACCGAGTGAAACTGTTTACGATAGCTCGTTTCTTCATACTTTTCGTCTGCTACTGCTAAAGGGAAACATGTTTGTTTTTATTTTTAATGTGAATGTGAATGGGTAAAATAAGTTTTTTTCTCTATATGTACATTGAAGTAAATTTTATTGTTATGTTGGGCTTCTACATACGTATTACGGAGTAATATGCACGGTTATTTATTTATTTTTAAATAAAGATATCTTAAAACTTCACCGACGGATTGCAGTGTTTATAATTTCAATTTCTGAACTTTATATTGGTAATATTTTTCAGAAGTGTTAATTATCAAAAAATAACTTATAAAAAAAAAAAGATCGTTATTTTTTAAAAAGTTTTATATTATGCTGTGATTTGCCTATTATCAAAACATGTAAAGTTTTCTTAATTTAAATAGCTAAATGAGGCAGTAAATTTTAACTTTTAGGGATAATAAAATTCTTTCATTGGTAAATATACTGGTTTTTCACTTTTAGGTATATACATAATTTTTTCTAAATTGTTTTGATATTAACTGGATGAAAAAACCCTCTTGTAACAGAATATCACAAATGTCACCATTTGGGCATCTAGCTTTCTTATTTATTTATAAACATATATTGTAAATAAGAAACAAAGTGAGATAAAACATAATATATTATGGGGCAAATTTTAAGTGATGCGGCATGCTTGTTTTGTGCTCTCAAGTTCAAAACTGGGGCCATTATGGCATGTCTGTGTTTCTTGAAAAGCTATAATCCAATTGAAAGATATGATTCGAAGAAAGTTCTACAAACAATTTCCAGATTTATTGTTAGCAAAAGTGAATCAGCCTGATGAGGTATCTTCTGTGTGTTGTCTACAATTCTGAATATTTAAAAATTGTGGAATTTAGTGGAATGAAAATAATTTCATCACATATTCATCAGAAATTGTCATCATTTTTCATTAGAAGTTGTTAAATCATGTGAAGTGCAGTGACTTCATACATGTAAGTATTAATAGATTTAATTATTTTGTGTGTTCCATTGATATTTAAGTCTGTATATATGTTAAAGCTTGTAAAGTAATTTTTCGTAATTAATATATGTGAATGTGTTACACTTAATGCAATAATGAAAATGCATTTTCGAAAAAAAAAAAAAAAAAAAAACCTTTTATACTTTGTATACATACAAACTTTCAGGGATTGATCCAGGTTTAATCTTCCATTTTTACAATCACCATTTATACTGCTTAATGTCAAGTTAATAGAGTTTTGTTGAGCCAAATTAAGGCATTAATTAAAAATAATACTGAAATGAAAGCATGAAAATATTTAATAAAAGGATCACTTTTATAAAACAAAGTCTTGTGCAGGGGCTCATTTTATGAATTTGAATTTTGTGAAGGGTCTCTTTTTATGATGCAGAAATTTATGAAGGGCCGCAAAAGGGACCCAAATTTTGCCTTGATTGAACCCTGACTTTTACAAAAAATTCATAAGTTGTGTAAGAGATTGTTGAAGTTTCATATACCATATTAATGTGTGTTTGTGACATACTTTCATTTATTTTATTTATTTCGCAATATTCTTTGTAAAAAATTTCTTTGGAATTCCAAGCAATTAACACATATGAATAATTTTCTGTGCACTACCTATAAATTTTAACAAGACACATCTCTCAGGACAATGACTTCGTAGAATGAGATTGTTTTATGTGAATCAGAAGTCTGAACAAGATGAGCTAGTAAACAAAAGTAAATTTTTATATGAGCTGAGCCAGCAAAGCATAATCAACATTTTTATTTCAAACTCTTAAAAAGGAATTTTTCTTTTTTTTAAGTAAAGGTTAAGAGTTTTATTTATAATATAAATACTGCATAAAAGTTGGAAAAATAAAAAATTAGGGTAAGATTGACTTTCTACTGCCTCTTATGTTTAGAATATTTCGTGAGTACACTAGATAAACATTCTGTAGAAGTTATGAGCTTTCTGTTTACTTTTGCTTCTTTGCATCATCTGTTATGTAATTCACTGCTGCGTAACACAGATTGGGTTGAAGTTTGTTATTTAGCATGACTGCATGCATGTTTTTTCTTTTCTTTTTTTCTTTGAAAAAGAAAGTATTTGAATTTTTAGACATATTTCTGACGTTTATGTCAGTGGTGGTCTGGTTTGTTGGTTAAAGGTACTTTCTGTATATATATTACTTAAATAGTCCATATGGCTGTCCATTCCGTATTTCTGAATGAATATTACCGTCAATGAATATTAAGGAAATATGATAAGTACAATGAAAGATATTTTTCTATTGGCATAGTTTGGGAAATAGGGTGTGCTTGAGTAGTGTATGAAAGAGAGTTTAATTGTGTCTTTTTATGTTTGGCCTGTGTGTAATGAAAATATGATTTTAACAGAATGTAAAGTTAAAATGAATGGTTTTGCATGGATGTATAGAAATTGTTTTAAAGTGAAAGAAATGAGGCATAATATGTGTCATAATGTAAAGAAAGGGTTGTGGTTTTCTAGTAGTCATTTGGTTAATCCCCCCCCCCAATCAAATGACAGATATTGACATTAAATCAGAAGGAAGTTTGGAGGAGGGAGGGGGGGAGTATATCAAAGGCGAAGGTGCTTCATGAATTACAGACATGAAACAGAGGTAAGTGAGCTGTGATTTTCTATTTTATAAAATATCTAAATATCCATGAATTTTTGCTTTACTTGTTTTTTGAAAAATATGTTTGATTATTACGTATTTTTGTACTTTTAAAATAGTTTATAAAATGTGATTTCTGTTGGTTAAAAACTGTTTAAACTGTTGCTTTTTCTTTCTTTTTTTTTTTTTTTTTTAATGTACACAAAGCATACAGATGTGCATATTGCTGCATTACAAAATTTTGTATATTTTTAAGTTTTATGCATTTTAAGATATGGGTATCCAGTGATGTTTATTATTTGATTTTCATGTATGTGAAGTGTACAGACGTGCATATTACTGATTGCTTCAACAAAAAATTGTATTTTAAGATAGGGGTATCTATAATGATGCTTATTTATTTTTATTTTTTTATTTGTTCGTTATCATGTAAGCGAAGTGTAGTCATAAGTACATATTACTGACTACTAAACTGCAAAGTTTTTAAAACTTTGAGTTTCATGTGTTTTGAGATAGGGATATCCATTTTCTTTTTTTTTTTTTTTTTTTTTTAATTTTTCATCTATGCAAAGTGTACAGGCATGCGTATTACTGATAT
Organism: Salticus scenicus; assembly: GCA_963930645.1. Taxonomy (NCBI): domain Eukaryota; kingdom Metazoa; phylum Arthropoda; class Arachnida; order Araneae; family Salticidae; genus Salticus; species Salticus scenicus. The sequence continues at coordinate 33,171,300 of OZ005662.1, forward strand.
TGCGAATTAGAATTTTGAGTATTTATATCATGTGATTGTATGTTCTAAGTTTTATTAACTGACTGCTGAACTAGAAAATGTTTTACATGTTCAAGTTTCATGCATTTTGAGATATGAGTATCCAGTGTTCTTTATTTTCCCCCTATCTATGCGAAGCATACAGACATACACATTGCTAATTCCCGCGATTGGGAATTTTGAGCATTTATGCAGTGTGACTGTGATTGTGTGCTGTAAGTTTTATTTTTTATTTGTGATTGGTTATGATTTCATGATTATTTAGTAATTTTTCCTGAACTAACAAAGCATTAAAAAAAACTGAAAAAACTTAATAAAAATAGCCAAATAATAAAAAATAAATCCAGCAGTTCATAATTTTGAGATGTAAACATTCAGAATTTAGTGGAATTCATGAGTAGAAAGGTGGAAATTGCGACAGTAAAAAAGAAAAGAGTAGATAAGCCTGATGCTAGGGTTAGCCAATGCTAGAGAAACATTTTGCTCACTCTACGAAGAAAAATATTTAGTGAGGAAATACACTGTTATGTAACTCCAGACATAATAGTTCTACTTTTCTTGGAGACGGGTAGAAAGTTGTGTCCTCTAGTTATAAAAACTAAAGGTTGAAAATGACAATGCATTTTTAAAATATTTTAACCCAATTGTTTTGAATCCCAGCTGCTTTCGGCAGCGTTTATATGACTCAACAAGAAAATTTATTTTTAACTTACTTCCCGACTAGCTAGATATTTGAAACCTTCAGAATAGTTCAGAACACGGTGACAATGCATTTTTTACAATACTTTTAGCCATATGTTTCGGGTCCGCGCTGTCTTTGGCAGCGTTTATTATATTTTTAAATGATCATGTAACTTCCCGACAAGCTAAACATATGAAATTTTTAGAATAGCTCAGAACACAGTGACAATGCATTTTTTAAAATACTTTTAGCTAACTGTTTCAGATCCCTGCTGCCTTCAGCACCGTTTATCATATTTTTAAGCAGTCATGTAACTTCCCGACGAGCTGGACATTCGAAACTTTCAGAATAATTCAGAACATGGTGACAATGCATTTTAAAAAATATTTTTAGCCAACTGTTTTGGGTTTCCACTGCCTTCGGCATCGTTTATTATATTTTTAGATATCATGTAACTTCCCGACAAGCTAGACATTTGAAACTTTCAGAATAGTTCAGAACACGGTGATAATGTATTTTTGAAGTGAAAACTTCTTTAGGTGCGTTGAGCACCTTTGGGTGAACAGAAAACATGAAACTCATGTCATCGTCAGCGAAGGCTTTCCATGAGAATCAAAAGTGGAATTCGAGATTTCAGCTGATTTACACGTTTTGAGGTGTCCTGAATGGGTTTTCTTTTGTTTCTCAGCTACTAATTAAAATAATTTCATAAGTAATACATCATTTGAAAGCTTTGTTGAGTTGGAATCGAACAGTAACTTACAGAAATTTCTACTGCCAGATGGCGCTGTAATATTTTGAAATTTCAATTTCTAATTATGATTAAATTATTTTTAATACATCATTCAAAAGATATTTTAAAGTTCTTTTATATTATCGAAAGTGGAATTCGAGATTTTACCTGATTTACACATTTTGAGGTGTCCTGAATGGATTTTCTTTTGTATCTCAGCTACTAATTAAAATAATTTCATAAGTAATACATCATTAGAAAGCTTTGTTGATTTTGAATCGAACAGTAGATTACAGAAATTTCTACCGCCAGATGGCGCTGTGATATTTTAAAATTTCAATATTTCAAATTCTAATTATGATTAAATTATTTTTAATACATCAATCAAAAGATATTTTAAAGTTCTTTTATATTATCGAAAGTGGAAGTTGAAATTTCACCTGATTTACACATTTTGAGGTGTCCTGAATGGATTTTCTTTTGTATCTCAGCTACTAATTAAAATAATTTCATAAGTAATACATTATTTGAAAGCTTTGTTGAGTTGGATTCAAACCAGTAACTTGCAGAAATTTCTACCGCCAGATGGCGCTGTAATATTTTGAAATTTCAATTTTTAATTATGATTAAATTATTTTTAATACATCATTCAAAAGATAGTTTAAAGTTCTTTTATATTATCGAATGTGGAATTCGAGATTTTACCCGATTTACACATTTTGAGGTCTCCTGAATGGGTTTTCTTTTGTATCTCAGCTACTAATTAAAATAATTTCATTAAGTAATACATCATTAGAAAGCTTTGTTGATTTTGAATCGAACAGTAGATTACAGAAATTTCTACCGCCAGATGGCGCTGTGATATTTTAAAATTTCAATATTTCAAATTCTAATTATGATTAAATTATTTTTAATAGATCATTCGAAAGATATTTTAAAGTTCTTTTATATTATTGAAAGTGGAAGTCGAGATTTCACCTGATTTACATGTTTTGGGGTGTTCAGAAAATTTAAAAACATGATACATTAAAAAGTACTTTTTATCTTTTAATTATTTTATTTTAATCTTAATGTTTCTGAAGTAAGCACACATTAAAATATTGATTGTGACAGTACAGATTTTCATAAATAACAAATCAACGGTTTTCAGTAACATTTTTTTCCCTCCTCTGTTTTGATGTTTGGAATGTGAGCATAAACCGAAATACTGACCACTTTAATCTACAGATTTTCATGGCAAAAAAAAAAAAGAAGCCTTTAAATTTTTTTCTTTTAAAAATATATATTTTAGCACTTTTCTTTATTAGACTGAATCTGACATTTTTTGATGCAATCCATGTTAGCTCATTGGTGTGATTTACATTTGGAAAGTATATTATGCCTACGAGCTGGCACAGATCACGCTGCAAAAGTCGCTAAGCTGTGCCAAGGGGCACCACTAACTGCAATTTCACCCAGCTTTAGCATAAGATTTTCTTGGCAACTTTTAAATTTATTTTGCCATTTTGGCCATGAATTAAAATATTTATCGCAGTTTTGTAAGTAAAGTCCTTGGCAAGAATTTCCGAATTATTTTGGTGCTAAATTTCATATTTTGCTCAGGTAATTCTATACTAAATCTGTTCCATTTCTTTCATGTAATTTTTCTCTAATTTGATTTAAAAAAAGTAAACATTTTTTTAATTTGGATATAAATAATAAATATACAAAAATAGCTTTAAAAAAAAGTGCCTCGCCCCTTAAATTAAATAAAGTTTCTGAGTTTTTTTTTTTTTTTTTTTTTTTGTTTAAGGATCATTTAAAAATTGATCATAATTTTTTAATTAGCATTATGCATCAAAAACATTTCATTTTTTTATTAAAACAAAAAATTTGTAAATGCAATCTATATGCACAGTGGAGCAGCGTGAAACCGACATTTGTCCATCTGTGTCTGTGTTTACATTCTTAATGTCTATAGACATTTATTCTTATATTTACTAAATGTACGATATTTTCCCCAGCGATCGATGGATAAAATTTACAACTCCTTTTTGAATAGGCGAAAATCACTCTTTTTTTTTTTTCTCTGACAATCAGCAAATTTTTATTTCATTTGTAATTGACAAGTAAATTTTGAGATTTTCTTTACAGAACACACTGACGAATTTTGCAATACGTCAAATTGACTGACTGTTTTGTAATTTTTTTCTGGCAATCAACTGATAATTTTTTCTGACACATAAAAGAATTTCCGTATGGGGCCATTAGATTATGGCTTTTAAGTGCAAGTTAGTTATCTGTAGAACTTGAAGTCTCGAACTTTTCTCATGACACTTTTAGAGAATTTTTTTTTTTTTTTTTTTGCTACCACTATTTTTATACAATAATCTCTTATGGTGAAAATTTCTGTGTAAAAATAGAGATAGCACAAATGGCAGAATTTTTTTATCTTTGAAATAGACATTAAAAGTAAGGAGACTTTGTTGCAATTCTTAACCTGATGAGAATGACTTCCTTGGGGGCTACACAATTTCCCCTGATCCCACGAGCTTTTTTATTAAAAACTTTGCACAATTAATACAGTAAAAAATCATCATACAAATATACTAGTGAGAGCATCAGAGTAAAAAGGCAGGGCTGTAGCTATCTTGTGAGGCCACCATAGAAATATATAATACATAATAAAACGGGTATTTGTGTAAGGGGAATGTAAATTCAAAAAGGATTTAATGTCCTTGTGATCATGATACATAACATGAAAATAAATCACAAGATTAGTACTTCATTGAAAATAAAATAGTTTTCCTTTACAGGTTTAAATCTTTGAACAAAAATAACATTGACTGTTACCAAAAATTATAATGAAATTCCTCTATACTTTACTTTTAACACTCACATGGAAATTATTTGCATAAAACTTTTTAAAAAGGAAAAATTATTCAACACCTTCTGCATCTGCAAAAATCTGCATTTGTAATATGTCAACAGAAATTTTAAAGTGTTTCACTACACTATCTATTAAAAAGATATCTTATCCAAAAGTTTCATAAATATTTAAAGTAATTAAATTAAAAATAGTCCAAAATACATTTGTAAATATGAGTCAGGCTGACTGCCAAAATGACAAGTGAAATACGAACCTGGATAGCAGTAAAGTGATCAGTAATATGTGAAAATTTTAAAATTATGTACTAATGAGCAAAATATTTACTGAAAAATATTTTGTTCATTAGTACATAAAAATACATTTTTAAATAAGTATTTACTGAGACTTGTGAATGAAAATAATCTAATTTTGCATAGAGACGAGGAGCAATTTTCCTGTTTCAATCAAAGAAATTAAGGCAACAAAATTATTGATTCACATATCCCCATTTTCTTTTGTTTTTTAGTTTTATCGCTAATTTTTATCATCGTCTCACTTTTTAATAAACAACATAAAGACTCGACATATATTTATTTAACAAAACAGAATTCGGTGTACATCTTTTAAATACGAATTATTGCTAGCCCTTCAATAATTTTACTGCTAACTTTAATGTCACATCTTGAAGGTTTAGATGCGTTTATAATTTAAACTAACAATTTTTAAAAACAAAGGCTATTTCGATATGTTTATAAAATGAATCATGCGAAATACAATAGTAAATAACTGTGAACTAACTCTCTTTTGTTTATTTATTTCATGAGTACAAGATTTCTTGTTTATCAACAAATATTCATATGAACTGGATTACAGTTAACTGTTTAAAGAGATCTCCCAAAATATTTCTCGAATTTTCATTGGCTAGAGTAAAAAGAAGAAGAAATCAAATTAAGTTCCGCCTTATCCTGGACGTCATGTCCGCTTGGGTGGAGCTTATTCCTTTTCGTTAACGAACCCTCTTTTCGATCGATGACTTTAGAGTACCGCTTATGCGATTTATCGAAAAACTCCCGTCGTAACGAAAGAGTTTCGATCTACGTCATCTTTCGACGATCGAAACGTTTCGATGTGTTCGTGGTAGCACTATAGATCCTGGCTAAACTGGCGTGTTCACTTAAAGGGCGTGTTCAGTAGAACGCCTGATCCACGACCGGTCGAAAGATTCCGAGCCAAAGCGTTCAGTGGTGTCGACCGATCCAGAGTTACATCGTTCAGTGGAATGGACCGATCTCGACCGGTCGTGGATCAGAAAGCCCAGAAAAATTTCTTGATCCATTGGGTCACGTGATGGATCAAATGCGCAATAGGTTGAAAATCAGGCTCTGATTGACATTACGCAGTGAAAACCTGAACAATGTACATCTGTTTTTGACAATGATTGTTTATTTGTTTGATTAGCTGAGGATTAATACAGATGTACCTATTTATATGCATTGTTTGTGCTGTAGAAAATAAGGTAAGTAATTCCATAAAATGCTAAACTATATTATGTTTATTTATTTATTGTGTAAAAAAGATTTTTTACTTAATAACGATTTTCGATACGTAATTTTTTTTATTGATGAACGTAACATTCAAACATAAAATTAAAACAAAAATTTACACAATTTTAATTGAAACAAAAAAAAAAATTATTTTTTTTTTAATTCGGACGCTATCATATTTTGTTAATTTAATATATAAAAATAAGCTGGGAAAAATTATATTTCTTTTTTTTTTTAAGACAAAGCTTTTCATTCATGCGATTGTTTTTTGTTTACAAATAGAAAAGTTTGTAAACAATTGTATTTTTTACCTTTAAAACAATAAGTTAACTATAAGTAAATAAATTAAAATCCTTCCACATATTTTTAATTTAGGTAAAAATAAGTTTAAGATGTCAATTATTAAATTTAATTAACAAAACAGACTGTAAAAAAAGTAGCTATAAAATTATGCAGTGTTGTTTACATTGCTAGTTTATTTTAATATTCAGTCGGTAATAAGAGAAAAAGCTCTTTATATTGATTCATAAATCGAAGAAGAAAATAAGATTATTTTTTATATAAATACATTATATTAACTGAACAGCATATGTCATATTTTATATAATTTATTTATTTTTTTTTTTTTCAAAAACGTTTTTGTTGTACATTTCTGTTCATAATAAAATTCGAAGAGAAAGAAAGGTGTTTTAAGTGCTCATTTAAGATAAATCTACTCTGCTCCTTTAAAAATAAATGTAACGTAACATTCTTAACATTTTCATGATTAAAATTTATACGTGAATTTAGAAAAATCATAACCAAAGTAATGTATATTAGTAATTTGTCAGTACAATCATTTAATAGCTTCTTATTTTTTGTTAGCAGAGTACAGAATTCTACATTAATAAGAAAGAAGTAAAACTGTTATTACATAAAAGATCTTTCTTTCTTCTTCTTATTTTTTTTTAAAGAAAAAACGTAATATAGTTTAGCATTTTATGGAATTACGTATTAAAAGTCCAGACAAAATAAACAACAGAAATACAATAAATAACATAACTTGCTAATACAGGTCAAATTAGATAGATGGCGCTGCTCCTATCACGTCAAAATTGTTCCAAAGCGTTCAGTAGAGTCCTGGCCCGATCCAAGACCGGTCCAGGATCAGTGACGTCATCGCCCGGTCGAATTGATCCATCTCGGGCGCTCTACTGAACACGCTCTTAAAATACTTAAATTACTGATTTGCCTTTGAAGAATCAGCTCAGCATATTATCAATAATAACAAAAAATAAAAATAATACTTACCAAAAACAAGCTTAATTCTTTTTATGTCTTATTATATAATGAAAGATAAGACAATATACATATATATATATATATATATATATATATTCGTAGAGTTGATTCTATCATGACACCTGCAGTGCATTTCATCCCTGATGTTAAAAGAATATAAGTGAAAGACATTTAACTATTCTATTTCTTTATAGATTCTAGAATCTAGTAAAGAAAGTTGAAAAAGAAATTGGCATATATGTTGAGGATGGAGAAAGATTAGAAATCACATTTCTGCAGAGCATTTGATTGCTGTTTGTTAGCAGGGGTAATAAGAGGAGGGGTTAAAAAAGTATGAGTGAGATATATTGAACAATTCTACTTATTTATAGGTTCTGGAATTTGAGATAAAAAAGTATATTGACATTTATGTTGTGTATGGAGAAAGATTGGAAATCGTAAGGATTTAACAAGGCGTTTGATGGCTGATCGTTAACGAGAGTGAGAGATCATTAAAAATTTCATAAGTAAAAAATATTGAAATTCTACTGCATTTTAGGTCCTAGAAACTAATAAAGTGCGTTTAAAATGAATATTCACATTTATGCTGTGGAGGGAAAAAGATCGGAAAATGCAATTTTTCCAACCAAAATCAGAAGACATGAAATTTCTACACTATATTGTTTTCAAAAAATAATTGCTATGTATGTTTCGCATCTTGCTTTTTTTTACCATGTGTTTATTATGTTCATTCAAAATATGCTGTGATACTTTCATCTTATTACTACAAAATTTATTTATGCTTAATATAGTATATGTAAAAATTAGTTATGTGATATTTTAAAAATTTAGTTGTTTTTAGTAAGACATTATTTATAAGTATATTTTAAAAAATAAGCAGATTAAAGGTTTTGGAGAAATATTATAACATTTCAATTTATATAAAACAAAACTTTGTTTTGGTATTTTAGAAAGATTGGAATGTAAGGTTCATTTTTATACCAACAATGTGAAAAATGCCAGAGCCGGGAATCGAACCTGGGCCCTCTACTTAACGTGCAGATGCTCGACCATTGAGACACTGTGGATGATAAACAGCTGTGCATTTCCAACATAATATCCACTGGCAAGGTCCTTATGTCTGCAAATGCAGATATAATTATTCTCATATATTGCATTTGCAGACACGGCGACCTTTCTAATGGATATGAGAAAAACCAAATTGGTTATCAGCCACAGTGGCTCAGTGATAGAGTATCCAAGCATTAAACGGAAGGCCCAGGTTTTATTTCCAGTCTTAGCATTTTTCACATAGTTAATATAAACATGGACTTCACACTCCTATTTTTGTAAAATGAATTTTCATGGTTCATGAATCAACGAACCTAATTTCTAAATAAAACTTTAGACTTTAAGGCTGTACTCAAATGAGAAGCTGAATTTCCGGCATACTTTCTGACATTAGATAAAAAAAAAGTTTTTACTTTCACATATGTAAAAAAAATAAATAAATAAAAGTACTCAGGAGTCGATCCTGGCAAATTTTGGGTCCCTTTTGCATCCCCTTCACAAAATTCCACTTAGTAAAAAGGGACAATTCACAAAATTCAGATTAATAAAAAGAGACCCTTCATAAAATTCAAATTTATAAAATGAGTCCCTTCACAAGATTTTGTTTTATAAAAATGATCCTTTTCTTAAATGTTTTCAGTATTACTTTTTATTAATGCCTTAATTTGGCTCAACGAAACTCCATTAACTTGATATTAAACATTACATAGTGATAATAAAAACGGAAGATTTTACACAATATTTTACTTTTTCACAATAATAAATAAAAATTTCACAAAAATATTCTATTTTTCACAAAAAAAAAAAAAAAAAAAAAAGAACCCAAAATTTAAATCTGGATCGACCCCTGCTACTAGTCCAATTTCCAGAAAAATCACATGACTTTTTCATTTTTCATTCAAAGCAAATTCAGCTCAAAAGAAATTTTCAGAGTTTGACTTTTTCCATATTTGTAGTATGAAGTTCTGACATATTCCTAGACAGAAAAACAGAGTTATGATTTTAAAAAATACATCCAACATATACACAGGGATCCTGGTAAAAAGCGCACTTTTTAGATTCACAAAATAATAAATATCAAATAAGGAATTTAAAGAATTACTTTCAAATTACATTTTTAGAGATTTCAAGTGATTTGGTACAACATTCATAAAGTATATACCTGGGAAAAGGGGGTGGGAAGGGCCAGGACCAGATCAAAATAAAATAATTTTTATATCACTCTCTTACCGATTTTTATGAAACTTTGTATAATCACGTACAATTTGTGAAAAAATTACAGCAAGTGTCAAACATACTTGAAGGGGGGGGGGGATAACGGGGGCAGAGGAAAATAAAAATGGGGTTTTTTATATCACCATTTTACTGATTTTAATGAGATACTAGCTGGCTTCGCCCGCTAGCGGGTCAGTATTTTCAAATGAATCACTAAAATTATTGAATCACTAACAGTAACTTTTAGTGTTAAGAAAAGAAATTAAAAAAAAAAAAAATTTGTGATTGGGTAAAAAGTCGGCCAGAGTCCCCACTGCCTTCGGCAGCGCAGTACCGTGCGCGCTGCGCGCGCGTATTTCTTCCCTCACCCTTCGTGGCTCCTAAAAAAAAAAAAAAATTCGGATCGGGTAAAAACTCCCATCGGGTGATCACTGCCTCCGGCAGCGCAGACCCGTGCGCGCTGCACACGCACGTGTGGAGGTATGCGTGCGCTGCGCGCACATATTGCTTCTCAAGTCAAAATTTTATTCTTAAGATAATTTCAAAAATCATTTCTCATTGGGTAAAAATTCGGACCGGGTCCCCACTGCCTTCCGCAGCGCAGTCCCGTGCGCGCTGCGCGCGCACAACTTAAGGGATACACGCGCTGCTCACGCGTATTCCTTTCCTGACCCTTCGTGGCTGAAAAAAAAAATCTGAACGGGAAAAAACTCCCACCGGGTCCCCACTGCCTCCGGCAGCGCAGACCCATGCGCGCTGCGCGCGCACATGTGAAGGTATATGTGCGCTGCGCGCACATATTCCTTCTCAAGTCAAAATTTTATTCTTAAGAAAATTTAAAAAATCATTTCTCATCGGGTACAAATTCGGACCGGGTTCCCACTGCCTTCGGCAGCGCAGTCCCGTGCGTTCTGCGCGCGCACAAGTTAGGGGATACGCGCGCGGTGCACGCCTATTTCTTCCCCCACCCTTTCATGTCCTCTTAATTAACCTACGTATACCAATTTTGAACGATCTAACTCAATTGGCTGAGATGCAAAAGAAAACGTAATCAGGACACCGCAAAACGTATAAATCTGGTGAAAACTTTCGATAATATAAAAGTACTTTAAAATCTTTCGAATGATGTATTAAAAATAATTTAATCATAATTAGAAATTGAAATATTGAAATTTGAAAATATTACAGCGCCATCTGGCGGTAGAAATTTCTGTATTTCACTGTTCGATTTAATATCAAAAAAGCTTTCTAATGATGTATTACTTATGAAATTATTTTAAGTAGTAGCTGAGAAACAAAAGAAAACGTAATCAGGAGACCTCAAAACGTGTAAATCTGGTGAAAACTTTCGATAATTTAAAAGAACTTTAAAATATCTTTCGAATGATGCATTAAAAATAATTTAATCATAATTAGAAATTGAAATTTGAAAATATTACAGCGCCATCTGGCGGTACAAATTTCTGTATTCCACTGTTCGATTCCAATTCAAAAAAGCTTTCTAATGATGTATTACTTATGAAATTATTTTAATTAGTAGCTGAGATACAAATGAAATTTAATTCAGGAGACCTCGAAACGTGTAAATCTGTTGAAAACTTTGAATTATGTAAAAGAACTTTAAAATATCTTTCGAATGATATATAAAAAATAAATTAATCGTAATTAGAAATTGAAATACGCGTATTAGAATATTGCAATTTTTTAATCGCAGAACCAAAACACGTGACTTTTTTTTTTTTTCTTAGCTTCCGTCGAGAGAGAAATGAACCTCTTCTCTTCCTTGAAGTGGTTCCCATGGTAACGAAAAGCGCCAATGAACCCGTAATACGATCTGATAAAATGTGATTCGTGTAAAGATAAAATTTAATTTGCAATTAAAATGTAAATCTTTTGTTTATTGACAAAAATCGATGAAATTTGAACTGCAAGTTTGTTTTGTGGTGTTAAGATTGTATATGAAGTGAAATGTGTAAAATTTGAAAAATTGAAGAAAATAGAAAATTGCATTTTTTTTTATCCCACTTAAAATCCATCTGTTTATCAATTAGTGGCAGGTGCTTTTTTTTCCGCTTCCGCTGTCTAGACAATCGTTTGCAAAGCTAAGATTCTTGTGATTTGTTGCCAATATATTTTTATAATTTAGTTAATTTTAAAAAATCTAATTGTCCTATCGATAAACCGTTTAAACCATCGGATTAAGAAAAAAAAAAGCCCTTTCCAATGGTATCTTGTTTGTAACAATACGACTGATATTTCTAATTCATTTTCTGCTTTTTCCGTAAAAATGTCGCTTTTTAAGCATTTAATCATGAATTCTGGGTCATTTTTCGGTAGACAATGGTCGACATTTTAATTAATATCTCCGCTAATTAGGGTCGCATCGTTTAGCAAATTAGATAACTCAGATCTGCGATAAATTCTCTGTCCGACGGTACCTGTTCGAAGTCCGTGCGACCGTTAGCGGCCGAGCTTTTGCTGCGTGAAGCCGTTTCTCACAGACAGACACAGACACACGCGTACAGATTTTAATAATATAAGGAGATTCTATAAATATCACTTACCTTTTAAGATCACAATGAGCATATTATATACCTGGGGGGAGGCAAGAGGGGCGCAGAGGGAAATAAAACATATTCTTCTTTAATTTTCCTTAATATCGATTTCAAAAACCATTGTGTATACCACTTACTGTTTAAAAAATAAAAATTACAGTGCGTGTTACACATATCTGGGGAAGAATAGTTGGTAAGGCGGGGGAGGGGGGGAGTAAAAAAGTGGTTTTTATATCACCATGCTATCTATTTATATGAAATTTTGTATGGATTATCCCTTACTTTTTATTAAAATAGTGAAAGTTACCTAGAGTTAAAAAGGGAGGGGGCAAAAGGGAGGCAGATGAAAAAAAAAAAAATCATTTTAAACAACCCTTATAATCTTTTTTTATGGACATTTTGCGTAAATATCACTTACGGTTAATGAAAAATTACAGTGTGATTACATATTACATGTGCCTTGGGAGAGGCGGGGTGGGTTGGAGGGACGCAGGAGTGCTGAAGGAAAGAAAATAAATGTTTTATATCCCTATATTTTGCATTTCAATAAAATTTAATATAATTATCATTGAATGTTTAGGAAAATTTATTCCGATTGTTATATATATCTTGGGGGGCTGGGGGGGAAGAGAAAAATGATTACATAAATATCTCAATGTTGCCAATTTTAATTAAAATTTCTACAACTAACTATCACCTACTTTTTATAAAAAATTTCAGAGTGTTACATATACCTAGGAGGGGGGGGGGGAAGAAGTTGAGGGGAAAAAGTGATTGTTTTTAAATCACGTTGCTTTTCATTTATAGGGAATTTTCTATAAATATCTCTTATTTTTTATCAAAAATTGCAGAGAGGGTTACATTATCCGGTGAGAGCGAGGGGACATATAGAAAGAATATATTTTTTTACCATTCTGTTGTCGATCTAAAATTCTAAATCAAACATTTGTAGGAAGGGAAGAATTTAGGAGCGGGAAAGAGGGGGGGGGGGGAGAATTTACAAAGAAATTATATATTACATTTATTATATTTTATTAATCAATTATTACCATTTATTATACATTATATATTTTTATTTTTAAGTGTTAAAATAATTATTTTTATTTTTGCAAATCAAATTCTTGGCCATAAAATTACCGAACGCGAACAGTGATACACATAGGGAGAGAGAGTGGCATTTCGTGAAAACAGTGGGTGATTGGGCAAAATGGGGATCATATTCGGAATCAGGAAGTCATTTTTCATAAGAAGCAGCAAAAATGGTATCAGGGCTCGAATTTTTTTTTTTTTTTTTTTTTTTTTTTAAGCGTTGTGGTTTTGGAAATGGACTGTTCTCTTGTTTTTTTTCTGTAAAAATATTATTTTTCCACAGTCAATTGATAAATTTTGCTACTTTTTTTTTTTTTTTTTTTTTCTGTGACTAACAACAAATAAAAATTAAATATTTTTTTGCCCAACTGTCGAAACATGGTACAATTTCTCTGATGATAAAAAAAAAAAAATAATAATAAAAATAATAAAATTATTATTTTAAGCGAGCTAAAGTGAGAAATAATTTATATCACTGCTAATAAGTAAAATTCATACTCTTTTCAGAGCTGATTTCATAAATACATTATTTTATCGGGAAAGAAAAAAAAATGCTTCTTTTCTTTGTTCTATAGTCGAAATATGCAATATTTTTAAAGAAAAATAAATTACACCACTGTTTAAACAATAAATTTAATAAATAAATTTTCAAAAATTGACTTTTTCCATATTTGTAGTGTGATGTTCCGACATATTCCTGGACAGAAAAACAGAGTTAGAATTTTAAAAATGCATTCTACATATACGCAGGGATCCCGGTAAAAAGGGCACCTGGAAAAAAGGACACTTTTTAAATTCACAAAAATAAAATAATAAATATCAAATAAGGAATTTTCAAATTACATATTTAGAGATTTCAGTTGATATGGTACAACATTCATTTAGTATAACTGGGGAAAGGGGGTGGCCATGGCCAGGACCAGATCGAAAGAAAATAATTGTTTTTATATCACTCTGTTACCCATTTTAATGAAACTTTGTATAATCTCGTATAATTTGTGAAACATTTACAGCAATTGCCAAACATACTTGGAGGGGGGGGGGTGTAAGAGGGGCAGAGGAAAATAAAAATGGGTTTTTTTATATCACCATTTTACCGATTTTAATGATATATTCTATAACTACTACTTACTTTTTAAGAAAATCACAATGAGCGTATTATATACCTGGGAAAGGAGGGGGCAAGAGGGGCGGCATATGGAAATAAAACATATTCTTCTTTAATTTACGCTAATATCGATTTCAAAAAACTTTGTGTATATACTACTTACTGTTAAAAAAAAAAATTACAGTGAGTGTTACACATATCTGGAGGAGGTAGTTGCTAAGTGGGGGGGGGGGGGTAAAAAAGTGGATTTTATATCACCATTATATCTACCTATCACCATTATTATCTACCTATTTATATGAAATTTTGTATGGATTATCACTTACTTTTTATTAAAATAATAGTGAAAATTACCTATAGTTAAAAACGGGGGGAGGGACAAGAGGGGGGCAGAGGAAAAAAATAATCTTTTTAAACAGCACTTATAATTGTTTTTTTATGGACATTTTACTTAAATATCACTTACGGTTAATGAAAAATTACAATGTGATTACATATGCCTTGGGTGGGGTGGGGGAATGCAGGAGTGCTGAAGGAAAGAAAATGAATGTTTTATATCCCTATATTTTTTGTTTTAATAGAATTTATTATAAATATCATTGAATGTTTAGGAAAATTTATTACGATTGTTATATATATATTGGGGGGGGGGGGGGCAGAAGAGAAAAATAATGATTGCATAAATATATCAATGTTGCCAATTTAAATTTAAATTTCTACAACTATCACTTACTTTTAATGAAAATTTTCAAAGAGTGTTACATATACCTAGGAGGGGGGAGAAGTTGAGGGGAAATAAAGTTATACTTTTAAAAAATTAAAGAACACGCTTTTATTGAAATGTGAGTTAAAAAGCACAAAATATCTATCTTTATAGTATTAAAATGCAGGGTGAAAGCAAATCGTGTGAGTGACACACCACAATATTTACATACTATGAAACATTTAATAAATAATTTAGAATTAAACAAAAGCCATTTTTAAAAAAACTCCCCTGACTGGGCTCGAATGTTAGACCTTTAGGTTCGTAGCCCAGAGCTTTACCTCACATCCACAGCGTTCACGTAGGGAAAGTGTTTTTTTTTACAATATAGATTTTTTGTTTGCTCCCAGAGCGGTTACAAACATACATACATACAGGTGAAGCTAATAAAGAGTTAAAAATAATTGTTTTTAAATCACTTTGCTTTCCATTAATAGGAAATTTTATATAAATATCTCTTATTTTTTATCAAAAATTGCAGAGAGGGTTACATTATCTGGTGAGAGCGAGGTGACACATAGAAAGAATATATTTTTTTACCACCCTGTCGTCGATCTAATGAAACTTTGCAGAAATATTACTTAGTAATTCTTACTGTAATGTTTTATAAAAGATATTAATCTCTTTCTTTTCCTAATTTTGTAGGCAAAAATTCAATGTAAATCTGTAAAAAAGTGATTCAAAAAGGAAATTTCTTCTTTAATATGTCCCCTTTGCACCCCCCTCCCCCACGTAGAAATAAAAAACTTACGCTCTTGTTGATGTTTAGCATGTGTTTTACAAATAGAAACTAAGAAAAATGCCCTTTTTTCTGCTTTTTTACAATTGTTACTTGCAAAATACACGTTTGCTTGCAAAATGTTTTGTAGGTTAAGGTGTAGAGAAAAACAAAATAATGTTTTTCATATCATAACATCATTTTCTTTTTCTCTCCCTCTTAGAACACCCTTAAATAATTTTGAAAACATATCTTTCATAAGCAACTATTGTGAAAAGTGCTCTTTTTATCGCGATCTGGAAAAAAGGGCAGCTTTTTATTTGTTACTTGTAAAATACTTGCTAAACATAAACGATAGCAAAAAATTTTGTTTCTAGAAAGGGGGGGGGGGGGGGAGATTAAACAAAGAAATTTCTCCAGGTATATACTAATGGAATTTTGTTCCAAATCAATTGATATTTATAAAGATGTAATTTGAAAGTCATTCTTTAAAATCATTATTTGATATTATTATTATTATTATTATTATTTTTGCGATTTGCGTATTGATAAAGTGCCCTTTTTTCCTGGATCTTATACGCAGGGGGAGCAGAAAACGTTTAGACCTCTGAAATTTCCCCAAAATAATCAAAGCAAGAACTCATCAGAGTTTAAAATAAAGTTTGATCTTTTGGGGGGAAGAGGATCTGTCTTAAGTCCAAATACTGACAGAGTTTTTGAAAACTACTATGTAACAAATTTATTTATTTATTTATTTTTTTTTTTATTATTATTTAATTTTTTGAAAAACTACATCAAAATTCAGTGTGTCAGCAGATAGAAAATTAAAAAAAATTAAAGTAATTAGACTATTTAATTAAATAATTATTATGGTCATAATTCTTATATACTATGTAATTATAATAAATTGATGTTACTTCATTTTATTGCACTTTACTGCGTCTGAAAACTTAAAATACCTTTTTATTACAGAATTTTTAAATCAAAAACAAGAAAGGAAAATACTTTTTTCATTGCCATAAACCATAATAACTTAATAAATTGTATAATTTTCTCCCTACAGAAAAAAATACAATTATTGTGGGATACAGTATAAGGAAAGTATACAATGTGTAACTTAACTGACATGTACAAAACTGAACAAAAGCTGTACAAAACAAAAATAATTATTATTGAGACAAATTATTGTAAAAAATATACAATGTACAAAACATGGGCAAATTACAACCTTCAGCACTTCAGTCCATATAATCTAGAAAATAGTATTAAAATCTTGAATAAAAGAATCAGCACTTAATTAAGCCATTTTGTTGTTGTGTACCATTACAAAACTAGTATGTTTTGACCACCATAAGACTTTTTTCTATATTTTATTATACAAATTCACTTAGTAAAAATAATTTATTAAAATTATCTACCATAATGAATGCAGACGGTTTTAAACAAAGAGAAAACTAATACTAGACAATTATACATTTTTAAAATAGCTTCTTAAAAAATACGTTTTCATAAAGGTTATATCACACCAAGTTTCGTACAGTTATATGCCCTAGAAGTTGAGATACAGCCTTCCCGTTCACGGCAAAAAATCCAGTATAGCATTGGCACTTATTCGCTGACATGCATCCAAATTGAATCAGCATAAAGCCTCTAAATGGCCTTCATAAATGTCAATTTTTGTTTGACTATACACAATAGAACCTGAGATATAGCCTTCCCTGAAATTGCAGAAATCTATGTATAGCAATGCCACCTGTTGAGCAATTGACAAAAAAGTTGTTAAGAGTAACTCATGACAAGGTGCAACTACGTTTAAATTTATTCTATGCGGTAGTTTCTGAGATATTGCCTTCCCTTAAATTGTGGAAACAAGTGGCGTTGTATAGCAGCGCCACCTGTTGAGCAAAAGACACAAAATTTTTTAAAAACTAATTTATGTCAAGGTGCATCTATATATAAATTTATATGCAATTATGTGAAGTAGTCCCTGAGGTACAGTCACCAGAAAACTTTTGTCATACACTCAGTCAGATGGACTGACAGACATTTTCTAAAAATTGTCAAATCGTGTTCTAGACTTCTCAAAACGTGTAAATCTGTTGGAAACTGGAAGTCGAAAATTTTTACGAATTCAATACTTTCTTCTATTGAATGTAGAAAAATGTAAAAATGTATAAGAGTTTTTACTTCCATGCTTTTTTTTTCTCCAGAAAAAAAAAAAAAAAAAAAAAAAAAAAAAATTAAAATAGGAATATTATGTGTATTACTTTAAAGCAAAATAATCTTAAATTGAGAAAATGATATAATTTTAGATGAACAATAATTAATTTATGAAATGAATTTATACGTAAAAGAACAACGGATGTTTCAAAACTAAACTTAAAGTTACAAAAAGAAGTCACTCATGAAAGAAAAATTATGTTTAATCACAGCTAATTATTCAAATACGTTTCCTTTTTCTTTCTTTCTTATACTTTTTTTTATGTGAGTGTGTATGTGTTTTAGTTGTTGATTGGGTGGAGGGGGGAGGAGGAAGGTAATTACTGAATAGGCAATCCAAACTGATTGTTGATTTTCTGTATATTGTATATATAGAGATGCAAGGCTTTCAAAACACACGGTTTTTTCCGGGAAAAAACCCGGCTTTTTTCCCTGGGAATTTTGAAATTTCCTCAAAAGTGGGAATTTTGAAATTATGAATATTTTTATAACGTTTGTTAATTATTTAGCCTCCGATCTTTAAATTAACTTCAACTTTAATTCCTTTCCTTTCCGTTTCCCTTTCCAGCTAATTCGAGCATCTTCCATATTTATTCCGAAAACGAAGAACATAATTAATTATAATGAATGCGGTGCTAACACTAACAGTAAGTTTCTGTCTTTTAATCCGTGGTTTCTGTCATTATTAATTAATATTATTTTGTTATTTTCTTGAGATATCCTTCCCATTCTTAATGAGAATTAATAACATTATTATTATTTTTTTTTATTCATAATTGGTTTATGAAACAATACTATGAAACAATTAGAGAATTGGACTTAAGATTTTAGGGGAAAAAAATTATTACACAGTATTATTATACAATATTAAGTGTGCTTTTCTTACTTAGGAATTTTTGCTAGTGCTCGGATACTTTTGCAGCCGACTGTAGTCATACCTTTGGAACGTCTGCAAACGGAGTTGCAACCGGAAGTGTTTCGTTTGTATGTACCCCTTAGATGTAAACTTAATTATGACAAATATTACCAATTTCTATTTTTAACCAGAATTTAATTCATCAAGAGATTTTGAGTTTTAATGATACACGTTTTTGTGTTATGAAATATGTTACCTCTATCAACTGCGATGACCTTTAGATATTTATCTTCTAATTTGAAGAATTCAAAATCTGAAGAAATATTGATGGGACTTGGTTAATAACAGTATAAAAAAAGGTTACTTATTGATGGGTAGATGATATAAACAAATATGAGAAGGTAATAAAACAATTTTTGACGATAATTTTGAAAAACTTTTTTTAAAACAAGACAAAAAGGTATCAAGAAAAATATTGCTTTATTATATCAAAAAGAAATATGGTTTTCAGTTTCATAGTTAAATTGAATATTAATGTTTAGAGAGTTTATAGGATGCGGTGAATGTTCTTAAGAAAAGAATAACTTAAAATGAAAGGAACATTCATATAGATTTTGCCACATGGAATAAAAAAAGAAGTTCACAGTATCAGCAACCCTCCTTGGATGACATTGGATAATGACATTTTTGTCAGTTGTTAGTCAATTGAGAAGTTTTTTTTTTTTTTTTTTGTAAGGCATGTCAGTTATATCAAAAAATGTTCTTGTAGGAAGTACAAACACAACGCAAACATGTACAATGCAGTCGTATTTCATTTACGAGATCAAATTATGCAGTTATCCTTCAGAAGCTGCATCAAAGATATGTTCTGCATTTGAAACACCATCAATGAGTGAGCACATAATTAAAAACAGTTGAGTTAATTTGTATCAAGAAATAAGAACCTCCATTGAAAGGTCTTGAACTGGAAGTCCATTTATTATAAGCAAAACCAATCTGAGGTGTTCTACATAAAAATTCAAAGAATTTCCAAATGGCTTTAGAGTGTCAGAGAAAAGCATTAGGTAGGTATATTGCACACAATAGAGAGACTTGAAAGCTCAAGAAGTTCTTTTTCTTGACCAAAGAAATAAAGGAAGCTGAGCATTTGCTCTTCATTTATGTAATGCTACTTTCAAAGACTCTTTCTTGGACCAAATGTTAATAAAAGAAATCATTGATGTTAAGATAAGAATCGTAGATGTTAAGATAAGAAATCGGTGCATAAAGTAATCACAGAAAAAAATTTTCATTGGTTAATCCCTGGTTTTGCTGCATTTGACCTCAAAGAAAACATTAACAGAAGGTACAATTCTGTGTTTGGTAGACCAACAAAGGTATTCTGCACTTTAAATAGTTGAAGCATGGCAAAATTATTATGATCGAGGTGTATTCACCCCACTTGCTATAGGTTTCAGTTGCTCTATATCAGAAACACGAAATACTAGTGAACAAGAAGGGTGATCCTTTTTCACAACAATGCCAGAATTTCTCTGCAAAAACAACCACACAGGTCATCAACACATTTGACTGGGAGGTTATAGCTGAATATTTCTCAGATATCGCTCTATCTATCATCTGTTTTTGAACATGGATAACCATTAGCAAGAGAAAAAAATCTGAAAAACCAAAAATGATGATGTTGCGCAGATTGTTGGAATTCTTTTTTGTCCTAGCAAATCCTTTTTAGCTTACTAGCAACATTTTCATAAAAATTTCTGTTGATTCACACGTAAAAATATTCTCGGCTGAAATTTTTAAATGGAATTTTTTAAAACTGTAAAATAAAGTTCATAAATTTTCACGTACTAACCGAAATTTACCCATAATTATAAATAATCTGCTCAAAAATCATTGCTTTCACAGTTCTGCATGAAAATAAGCCCCAACACCATTTTTGCAGATTTTTATGTAAAGTGACCTCCTGAATCCACATATGATATCCATTTTGCCCTATCATCCACCAATTTCTTTAGGGACGCTCCACTATTTTTATAAATTTTTGGTAATTTTATGGCTAGAAATTTGATTAGTAGGGTGGTGAAAGGTTTATTTTAACTCTTGAATATCTTCTGAGAGGTTACAGTTTGAAAATTCTAAAACAAACATTTGTAGGAAGAGAAGAATTTATTAGCAGGAGGGGATGGGAGAATTTGACACAGATACATTAAATTAATTATATTTTTTTAATCAATTATTATTATTTATTATACATTATATATTTTTGTTTTTGAGTGCTAAAATAATTCTTTTCCATTTTTCAAATCAAATTCTTGGCTATAAAATTACCGAACGGTTAAACAAACAGGGATAGATAGTAACATCTCGAAAAAACAGTGGGTGATTGGGCAAAATGGGGACCATATTCAGGATCAGAACGTCATTTTACATAAAAATTAGCAAAAATTGTATCATGGCTCGAAAAAAAAAAGCTTTGAAGTTGAATAAAGCTTTTATTCAACTTCCTAATTTTCATTCCCGAAAAACAATTTAAATAATCAATTGTAACTTAAATTTTAACGTTTTATTTCACAAAAATTCATGCATTTGATTTTAAGAACCACTATTAACATTATCTGCATATGCATCTTCAAAAACTACTACTGCTCACTTTTACGAAAATCAAAATATGCATCAGTTTCGCTGAAATGTAATACCTAATTTTTGATTAAATGAACAAAGCATCTAAATTAACACCTTAGTTCGGTTTTTTAAGTGATAAAAGTTCTTGAAGTTTGCATATGTCTTATGTATCATTATATAGCCAGTCGTAGGTTAACTGTTTATAGCTTTCCAGTTGCTTCATAAAAATCTTTGAAGTTAAAGATATAAAGCAGTTTTATCATCGAATAACAACTGTTGAAGTAATTTTATATTATGACTTATGGTAATCTTTTGTTTGCTTCAAACTCCATAAAGAGACTAAAGATTCTATCATAATATGTACCTTATTTTTAATGCTAATCTTCTTCTAGCAGTCTCATTTTGTATTTTACTCAGGTTTAGTTTGAAATCTCAGCACCAATGATTTGAAATCAATTTTCCCCCAGGAGTTAAATCAACAAAACTACAAACTTCTCTTTCTGTTAAGAAAAGTTATCTCATCAAGATATTAATTTTAGGATTATTATAATAATCAGATTCCATAGCAGATGCATAAGTTTAGTGAAATATATTGAGCAAAAATAAAAAGCATTTAAATGATCTATAGATTTCTTAATTTGAAAAACAATGTTTCCTCTCATCGTTATAAATAGGCTTTCTTTTGTTTTTAACAATAATGCACAACTGCCATGCTGCACAGTGCATTAAAATAATGAAATTTATACAATGATAATTTCTTTTTAATTTAGAAGAATATTTTTATGGAAAAATGTTTTCAAAAATATCAACTGCATAAAGACAGACAATTGAAATTTCTGAATCTAATATTATATTACAAAACATTTTTCTTTGTGTGAAATTCATTGCATTTTACTTAATTTTTCCTACTTTCCTATGTGCAACGATGCACAGTTCAACGAACCCTTTTGATAATTTTTTTAGAGCAAATATCATAACTAAGTGGTTTCTACTGAGAATGTGTATGCAAATGTATTTTGAAATCATTTCTACAGCAAAGAGTATTTTCATCAAACAAATGTACTATAATCCAAAATGCTTTAAATCATACTTCAGAGCAAACGCACTTTACCTTCATTACTTTTTAATACATTTAGAACCATTATAAATTTAATAATTTTTTCTCTATTAGAACAATGAAGTTGATTTAATACTTCTTATTAAAAAAAAAAAAAAAAAATGCTGAGAAAAATTTATAGTAAAAAGGCTTCTCTACTGTTACACTTATATGGTTCTTTGTTGCATAAGTACAAGGATTTTTTTATTATTATTATTTCAACTGCAATTCATAGTCAACGTTTTTGTTTGAAAACACAGGTAAAATTCTTAATACAAATTATGAGAAAAATCTCTTAATGAGTATTAAGATGTCTACTCAAAATACCTTTTTGATAAAATCGCTTGTAGCAAAATGTACACTCAAAAGGTTTCTCTCCAGTGTGAATACGAATATGTGTAATCAAATTAGTTTTTTGAGAAAATCTCTTGGAACAAAATTCACATTCAAAAGGTTTCTCTCCTGTATGAGTGCGAAGATGACCTCTCAATAGCTCCTTTCGAGAAAATTTCTTGGAACACATTTCACAGTCAAAAGGTTTCTCTCCTGTATGAGTACGGAGATGAGTTTTCAAACTCCGCGCATGAGAAAAATTTTTAAGGCATATTTCACATTTATATGATTTTTCCCTTGTATGAGTTTGAAGATGACGGCTTAAATGCTGTGTTTGAGAAAATTTTTTAGAGCAAAACTTACAGTCAAATGGTTTCTCGCCAGTATGAACTAATAGATGTTTTCTCAAATAACTTTTTAGAAGAAATCTTTTAGAACAAAATTCACAGACATAAAGCTTCTCAGTACCATGAATTTTAAGGTGTTTATTTAAATCACCTTTATCAACAAACCTTTTCAAACAAACTTCACAACTAAAAAGTTTCTCTCCTGTATGACTAAGGAGATGCCTCTTTAGAGATTTTGAAAGAGGAAAACACTTTGAGCAAACTTTACAACTAAAAGGTTTCTTCCCTGAATGCACAAGTGAATGTCGATCAAATGCACTTTTATCTGAAAATCTTTTAGAGCATAATTCACAAACATAAGGTTTTTCTCCAGTATGAGTTCGCAGATGTATATTTAAATTACCCTTTTGAGAAAATTTTTTGGAGCATAATTCACAGTTGTATGGTTTCTCCCCAGAATGCACAGTATGAAAATGTTTATCACAGTTACTTTTGTGAGAAAAGCTTTTTGAGCACACTTCACAAACATAAGGTTTCTCTCCTGTATGAGTACGCTGATGTCTACTCAAATCACCCTTATACAAATATCTTGTAGTGCACAATTCACAATTATAGGTTTTCTTCCTCGTATTTGCACAAAGGTGTTTTTTTAGGGTGCAACTCTCAGAGAATGTTTTGAAGCAAACCTCACAGTTATAAGACTTCTCTGTTATATAAGGTTCCATATTTATATGTCCTACACAAGAAAATAGTTTTGTGCAGGATTTATAGTTGCAAAACGTCTTTTCAGAATTTGTATGAAAATGTGTATAAGTAATTTCATCTCTCTCTTACTTTTTTTCTTTCAGCAAACTTCACAGCTTAATAGTTTCTTTTTCAATTAGCACTGAAATGAACTATGAGTTCATTGCATTAAGCATATTTTAAAACTGAATATTTTCTGTAGCATAGTTAAATAGAATAGATCATTATGTAGAAAGTACAATTTAATAGAATCTTCAGGAACTAATATAAATAAAGTTTTTTCCCTTTAACTATGTGCAATAAAGTGTTTTTAATGAGGGTAATATTAACCAAAACTTTTCTAAAGAATGCAAGTTTTGCAAGTACTTTTTAAAATATTTGTATAGTTTCTGATATTTAGTTTTTCAGTTTTCTAGATCTCGCCACATCAGATTTAATTCTAAAAGTGATCTTGGAATTAACTACAAAATTAGGGTATTCTTGGCTTGAAACAAAGTGAAAGTGTGAAATAAAATTAATTGAGTTAAAATTTACGAAAATTTCTTTATATCCGTACTTTACTGATGAGAGTCGTCTAAATTCTCTTTCACATCTAAAACAGAGAAAATTTATTCTGTTAATCCTTATATCTGTTTATTTTTAGAAGTAATAGTTTTATATAACAGAAAAGAAATACCTTACTTTTAGAAAATTAGAGTTGCATCAAATGGTGGTTTTGGCCATGGACGTATACACTATGCACCGCCGACGCTGTGTCAGTGTTGCCCGATGGTCCAAAGTGAATTTCCCCAAACAGTTCTCAAATTTCCCCAAAACAAGGGTTTTTTCCAAAAAATTCCCCAACTCAATTTATACTAAAAATGTAAATTTTTTGGAAAAAGTTAAAAAATATTTAATAAATTTAAGTTCACATTTTTCCCCAAATGAGGCTCTTTATAGAAAAAAATCCCCATTTATAAAATAAATTTCAATGCGCTTGTTTTCGAAAATTTTTAAATTTGTGTAACTTTTGTCTATTTGTCTAACTTTCTGAGATTCCTCATGTCTAATCATTTTTCCTTAACCCCTAAGTATATATAAAAACATTTTTTTTTCTTTAATGCATGAAAAACAAGGTATACCCAATCCAGGAGCTTAAAGAGCTTTCGTCAAACTGAACATTCCATCCCTGCAAGTTTAAATCAAGCTAGCTAAGACAAAGCATCCAAATTTATGCTAGTTCAGCTTACTATAAGTTTGATTACGAAGCAGTAATCAATAAGTATTTAGCATTCACTATACTTGCTACAACACTTAAACCAAATAATTCCTGAAATCAGAGATTACGAGTGGGGAAAAAAAAAAAAAAAAAAAAAAAAAATGAATAAATTTTATAATCAAAAAGATGAAAAAGTGGCATTTATGTTTCTGAAATACAAATTGCATCCAGAATTGCCCTTTTTTTTTTTTTTTAATTGA
This sequence comes from Salticus scenicus, assembly GCA_963930645.1. Taxonomy (NCBI): domain Eukaryota; kingdom Metazoa; phylum Arthropoda; class Arachnida; order Araneae; family Salticidae; genus Salticus; species Salticus scenicus. The sequence continues at coordinate 33,196,580 of OZ005662.1, forward strand.
ATTTTAGGAAAATGTCATCTTTTACTAATTTTAAAGAAAATCCCCGTGTATATTCCCAAAATTTTTGTTTTCCCCAAACTGTTCCCCACTAAATCTCTGTCCCCAAATATTTCCCCTGAAGCTTCAAAACTCCCCAAAATGGGGAGAAATCCCCAAGTCTGGCAACACTGCGCTGTGTTATCAAAATAGCCCCATTTTGATCGCTTTTAAAAGATGGCGCTCGCATCGACTGCCTGTCCCATTCAGACTTAAATATATATATCTTCTTTTCTTTTTCGCATCATCCCCCACAAACATTAGAATACCACAAGATGTTATTAAATAAATTGTATATCATACTGTCTAAATGTTTTTTTTTTTTTTTTTTTTTTTTACATTCTCACACACTACCATATAACATAAAATACTTTAAATTTTCTTACTTTTTAACCATTAATAGCAAGCAACTATTAATTATATGTAAATATATCTATAAATATAAACAATTTACTCCCCCCCCCCCAAAAAAAAAAAAAATAGTACAATGAAAACATATATTTAGAAAATAAATATGTATATATGATTTTTCATAATTTAAAACAATAAATGTATTTCAAAATTCACAATTTATTCCAGCATTTCCAGTTTTAAAAACAATTTTACAAAGTTCGTAAAAAAGAAAATTAAAAAAGTTTATTATGATTTTTTTACAAAGACGGCCCTCTTCCCTCTTCCGAGACTCCACTGGTGGTCGAGCGGTTCTGCGCTCAAAGCTGACTAACGGGAAGTACCGGGTTCGATTCCAGGTCGCGCTTGTCTACCTAGTCATTCAGATTTTTCCGTGGTTTTCTCTGAAGCTTGCGTCGATGCGGGCTAGAACCCCTTAGAAAGACACCCATGGAGGGCACTCCCCCTAGGACCTACAGCAGTCAATCGGCCTTATTCCCAAGTCCAATCCAATCCATAAACCGAAATACAGCACTTTTTCATTTTTATCATTATTTTTCATTTTAAGATTTGCACTTTAAAGAGATTTTCAAAATATATTATTTTATATTCATTTAAAGCAAATAATTTAATTCAAAAAATAAAATTAACTTATATATATATTTAAATATGCGCGATATAAAAACCAGTATAATGAAAAGCAGAGTCCATCATAATTATTTAAGCATTCCCTTTCAAAAAGCTTCATGAAAGAATCATTTTTTAATTAATTATTTTATATATTTATTTTTGGAACGAAAAGCCATAATACTGCATGGGGAAAATTTGTTACTTCTGAACATTTCCTTCTAAAGGATTAGAAAAATGCTTTTAGGTCATTCATCTGACTTAAAATCAATGTTGGTGTTGGAGATTAAAGCCAGTTGACTGCATTAGGATTCAAGGCCTGGGTGTACCCTCCGTGGCGGTCCTTTTAAAGTGCCTTTGCCCGCAATTACGCGAGTTTCAGTAAAAAAAAAAAAAAAAAAAAAAACATGCAAAACTCCGAACGGCTAGACCGATAAGCGCGATCTGGGATCGAACCCGACACTTCACGTCCACCAGCATCAAGAAGTCAATTTTTTAAGAACAAGAACAGATTTAATTGTCGAGAAATTTCTGAATGTGCAAATGGAATTATAAAAAATATACTGGATAATGTAATTCTATGAACATCCATCTTTGTAACAAACAGTCCCTAACAGCAAAGTTAGGGTTAACTTATCCACAGTACATCTTAAGGACGTTTCTGGGATGCCTTTTCATCCAGAGGATATCTTGAAGATATCCTGTGGAGGCGATGTGCTGTCTGGGTATGATACCATTGTTTCTTGCATGTAAAATAATACTGTGTTCCTTAATACGTTACAGCTGCCTGGTACTCATAATTTCTAAAATATTGTCTCAGCTTTTTAATACAAGTTCCCATAGTAAAATTTTTAATTAAAAACTATTATTTTGAAGCATAGAGAACATTTTTCTCTTTCTAGAATGTATTTTTTTTCTACTGAATGCAACAAGAATTTGGAAAAAAAGAAGGAAAAAAAAAACCTGTCATAATAACATAATTAAAAAGTAATGGTTGGTTGTAGGGTTTAAGGCGATTGCCTACGCTCAGATCCTAGGCCAATAGGTGGAATGCCCTCCATGGGGGGGGGGGGGGCTTTCTAAGGAGTCCTAGCCCGTATTTACGCGAGTTTCGGAGAAAACTACGGAAAACGCCTAGCGTCTTGGTCGATGAGGACGAACTATGATCAAACCTGACATTTCTGAAAGGTAATAAACATTACTTTAAAGAATTTGATTCAATTTATAAATTGTTTAGGATATTTCTTTCTTCTTTCATTTCTTTATTTTTGAAATATAAGGTTTGCCACTATGTATTATACAATATGTCCCAAGGAGAACGTTATATGCTTTAATTCTTAATTTTTATAGATAAATGGGCAATGTGACTCAAGTGTGTTAAAAATAAGATGTTATTAAAATTTATCATTTTGTTAGTTTTAAAGGTACATTTTAACTTTTATGCTACTCTTAAAGACAAACTTCGTCAGTTAGCAAATTTTTACATTTACTGCAACCCCCCCTCCCCCCCCACACACACACACACAGCAAAGAAAAAAAAGGAGAAGGATACTTGCATGATTGCAAGTTAAAAGCTGCATGGGTTAAACTTAATTGATAATTTAATGTTTATACTCAGTGGCGGTTTGTCATTGAGGGCAAGTGGGCATGGCCCTGCTTGAATTTTTCTCTCTATTAAAAATCAAGTAATATATCTTTCTTTCTTTTTATTTTTTTAATTCTAACGCTTGTAAAAATATATCTATCAAGTTAGAAACGTGCATCCAATTTCCTCTTATTCTTCTCAGACATAAAGTTTGTTTGTCCCTTTGTCCGCTTTTCTTTTATCGAATTACAGCTAGTTCCTACTGAGAGTTTAGCCGTTTGGGCACTTTGATTTGTGCCCAATCTCGCGCATTACTTAGTTTAATATTTATTGCTTTGCGCATGGAATACCGGGTTAACACATTTGGCGAAGTAGAGCTTTATCAATGTTAATATTCCCATACTTTTAAAGTGTTAGTGGCACTTGGCGAATTGGCCCATGTAACGTAGTTTAACGAAAAATAACTGTCTCCTTTAAGATGCATTAACCATACGGATCGTGAAAGAATTTGGCGACTTTGACAGTACTTTTTATTTATTTATTTTTCTACTGATAGTGAAAAAGAGGAGACTTTTGCGATTTTTATTTTTATTTATTTTATTTTTTTCGAAATAAATCTATGATTGTTTAAAAATTAACAGTGATAGAAAGGAATTCTGTTGAAAATTTATTGACAAAAGGACTAAAAAATTTTTCAGAAATTCTATGGGACAGGAAAGTTTAAATGCACTTGCAGTTCTCGCAATCCACAAAGACTTTATTTTCACAATTCCAGAATTTAATGAGAAAGTAATTGGAAGGTTTGTTCGACAAAAAACTCGGTGAGCAGAATATTTATTTTTGTATAGTATAAATAATAATCAGATTTAAATACTTGAACAGTTTTGGATGCCTAAATTTGTAAATCTTTTTATTATTATATATATAAAAAAGATTTTTTTTTCATGCGATTTAGTGTAATATTTTTTATAATTATTGTTTTTTCAGTCAAATAACTATTTGATTAAAGTATTTTTAATAATAATAATCGCATTTACGTAAATTAATATTGGTTATTTAAAAAATATATTTCTAAATTATTATTAAGGTATAAATCAATCCTTATATATATATACACATACACACATTTTTTTTTTTTTTTTTTTTTTTTTGTTAAATATAGCGATGGATTTTTAGAGTGTCTTTATTTGCGTATTTTTAACTCGACATTATGCAAAAAACTGCGAAGAAATAAAATGTCAGGCATTAATTTTTTTATTGGGACAGTTATAAAATTCTGTATTGTTGAAGGAATATAAAATTTTAAACTAAATTTTCTGTACAGGCTTAATTTTTAATTTTGATATACATTACAAAATCACCTAAAGGTTTTAAATTTTATATACATTTGGCCTACTTCATTGTTTTTAAATAAGCAAGAATATAAAAAAGTAAAATCACAAACACATTAATTTAAAAATTCGACATTTTAAAAATGAGTATACATTTTTAAAGTACCGTTTATGAAATTTAATTTTAATTTAATTTCGTATATTTTGTCTGTGCTTTTAAAAACAAACGTACAAAGAAACATATATATTAAATATATAATGTTTTCGTTTATACTTAAGAGATTTAGAGTTGTTATGCACAAAAGTGAAAAAAAAAAAAAAAAAGAAAAAAAAGAAAAAAAAAAGCATGTAGAAGAATTCAGTTTAAAAATTTTGACATTGTAGCATTGTAAAATTTTATAATATTCACAATGAATTATAATAATAATAATATACATAGAAACATAGAACACCCCGAATATATATATATATATATATATATATATAAGATAATTTTCCCATTAAATAACTTATTCTTTTTGCGTTTGAATTATGAATATATTTCACATGTCGTGCAATGGACCGGGCCCCACCTGGGAAAGTTGGCACGAACCGCCACTGTTTGTACTCAATGATGCTACGCCAAAATAGAAATGTACATTTGTGACATGTTATAAAATGACAAAATGTATGATAATATTCACATTAAAAATATTTTTATATTTTCACAGTAGAGAGAGAGAGAGAGAGAATAATACAATTAAAGTAAATAAAGAACATCTACATTTGTGGCCACTGACTGTTAATAATTTATAAGGGAAATGATTAAATTTATTCCAAGCATAATAGTTCTTCGCATTTCTCACATATGGCATTATCAAATTTTTGTTTGTGGAAAGACGATTTAAGTAAACTTTTTTGCTGTATCTTAATTCAGTTGGTTTTAAAGATACAGTAATATGACTTTTTCTAATAGTCTCATTAAATGGAAGGTAGAAAGTTTCTAACAGACAAAATTTGCATATGGCAATGTATGAAAATTTTTAATGGGTTGTGAGGTCTAGCAAAGTGCTACGATTAAAATTCGCACTTTGCGAGCAAAACATGAATACGAAAGTTTTAGGATTCAATTGAGTAATAGAGTTAGTTCTCACCCTAAATTAAAATCGTAACTTGTCATATGCTAATAAGTTTGGGAAGTGAGATGGATAAAAGGCGATGTATTTCATAGTGAAGATATAGTATTAGGAAGATTGCTTTTAGGTGTTATTTGGTGTTAGTTGGAAGGAGTGTTAGTTGGAGAGGGAGTTGAAAGGCGATGTATTTCATAGTTGGAATAAGTTAGTTGGAGAGTTAGTAGAAGGCTAGCTGTTAGCGGCTTAGGGTAGAAGAGAGTAAGTCCTGTAGCATTGTAGCGTCAGGGAATCCTCCTACATGCGAAAGACTACTTGGCCTTAGGAGTTAGTGAAGTTAATTAAAGGTAGTTGAGATCATTTGCGAGTAATTAAGTAAAGTAAAGTAACGGTGGTTATTTATTGATGTCAAAGTATTTAAGAGAGCTGCTCATTTAAACGTATAAAGATGTTAAATCCTAGCAAAGTCCAGCGCCCCCTTCTCATTTAAGCTCAATTAAAGCTCATTTATTTTATATATTTGGACTCTGTAATTTCTTCATAAATTAAGTATTTCAGTTTACAGCTTCAAGTTAAAGTAAAGTTAAATAAATATGACGACGATATTAAGGTCGTCACACTGGCGCCCAAATAAAGTCGAATCCCCCCCCCCGAGCAAATATTTTTTGACGGCACTAATAGTGTGCTGCAATTTTTTGAGCAGCTTGAATATTTTTTTAACTTTTATAACATCGATCGATCCAAAAAATATGCGTGGTTAGCATATTCATTAGAAGGAGAACCACGACAGTGGCATAGATTAATCGCCTGCCATTCACTTGGGCCAAATCCAACTTATCAGGATCTAAAAAGTAGAGTAATCGACCTCTTTGCCACTCGGGATGATAAATTACGATTAGAGCATGACCGCTCCCTCCCCCCTCACGAACGTCAGTGGGAAGCGATAGTAAACCCAGTGGAAAAACCACAAGAAGTTATTAAGTCACAGGAAGCAAGCTCTATTAGTTTAAACCAACCTAAAACTGGCAATGAAAACGTTAATCCTTGTGACAAAAGTCAAACACAAGTTAAACCAAATGAACAAACTTCGCTTGCAAACAGCGATACAGACCAATTTACGTCTGTTATTCAGAATTTAGCTATGGATGGAAAATCCGATAAAACCTCTAGCGTGCAGACGGCGGTTGAAAAGGAAAATACGATTGAACCAAATTCTGTAAATGAATCCCTTGCCTTAAGTGAAACGAATGTTCAACTAAATTCTACTGTTCAAGCCTCGCATATCCCTCATTCGCATTTAAATGCTAAACCGGTTCAAGCCGAAATATCAAACGTAACTGAAGCTCGGGTAACAGAGATTGTAAAGGAAATTAAAATAACTGCGGCCGCTGAAAACGTTAAACGGACTGACAGTGACAAGTTAATAAATGTTGTGGTTAACTTTTCTAGTGATTTAAATTCACATCCTGATAAATTAAGTTCCAAAACAGTCAAGTCGACGGACTCTTTTAATTTCTCAGAAACTGTGGTAAAAGAAAGTGAACGTGTAAAATCGGTAAATGATACGGTTAATCTTCGTAACCCACCTTTAGATAGCAGTCTTAAATCTATACAGCCGACAAAGTCAATTGTTTCTACTGAGAAATTGCACGTAATTGGTCCAAATGACACGCCGCTCAAAGCAAAAGAAAATAAAATTAAGATAACTATGGCTGCTGAAACCGTTAAACTAAGCGAAAGTGGAAAATCATTACATGATGCGGATAATCCTGGTAACTCGCCTTTAGATGTCAGCTGTGCATCTATACAGCCGACACAGTCAAATATTTCTAATGCGAACGTGAACTTAAAGTTTCAAAATGACCCGCCGATTAAACCAACAGAAAATGCAAGTATTTTAAAGTCGGCAATTTCAAACGTCTATTTAACCTCCTGTGAAGTTTCCAGAAAGTCTAGCAGCCCTGCAGTGGACAGCACGGAGCGTACGTAGTCCTCTGTGATAACTGGGGACAGTGACAAGGTACCGGGCTCGAGTCCATCCCAGAAAAATGCATCTCCGATGCCGGACTCCGTTCTACAAGCCACCAGCACGGAAATTGCTACAACAACTTTACTGACCAGTCTGACCCGCATCTCTAATTTTGCTGATATCAAGGAATCAATCTGTCAGGTGCTATGGTTTTATATTTTTTCCATTGTAAACTGTAGTTCTATCACAGCAGTTATGAAATTTTCGACATGTAGAACTTTCATTTGGACTTTCAGCCATGATCTCAAAGAGATGAGTTTTTTAAAATATCACAAATCTAAATTTAAACTTGCTGCATGAACTTTCAACTACCGAAATTTCATGTTTTGGATTACATGTCATAAATTTTTTTTCTGTATATAATATATGCATGTATGTACGTTAATGTTTTTTTTTTATTCCTAGCCAACACCAGCAGTTCTTGGTAAAAAAAAACCTTTTTGAACATTTTTATATAAATTTTCCCCCCTTTCGTTTTGTGACTGATCTATATATATATCTGTACTTAAATGTTTTCTGTTTTAGCCATCACCTGCAGCGATTCGGACGATAAATTTCCTTACCTTTGTATATAAATTATCTCTAAGTTTTTTTACATGATCAGTGTGTATATACTCTAATATTTTTCTATTTTGTAGCCGTCCACAGCAGTTTGAAAAAAAAAAAAACTTTTTGAAATATTTTGTATATATTCCTTAACTATATTTCTCTCAATGTCTTCTACATTATATACAATGAAATTTTATAAGTGTATAAACATTTTTCCCTATAATTTTGTACATGATCTATATGCATGTACGTAATTTTTTTTTTATTTCTCAGCGATCAACTGCAGTTTTGAAAAATTTTGTATCCTTATCTATGTTTTCTAAATGTCGTATATTGTATAAAATGAACATTTCTTGTTGTAAACTCTTGCATTTTTCACTAAGAGTTTTATGTATATATCACTATGGGGTTAAAAGAATTTTTTTAAAGCTATTTTGCATGTAAATTCGCGTTTAACGACTAAACTTATTAATCAACTAACAATTTAGTTTTTTTCGTACGCAAATAGCTAGTTGAAATATGGCTTATGTATAAAATTATGTCATTTATCTATATAAAAGTGTAGTTCACGTCTATTTTTGATTTATACGTTTAAAAAAGTTTTAATTTTAGAAAATCTGAGGTCCAGTTGCTGATCCTGACTCTAAACCCGAAGTATAGATGTTAAATCTGAAAAGCCAGCCTGATTTCTTCAATTGTTACTTTTGATGCTAAAGACGGTATTTTTGGAACTGTGCCAGTGTTTCTCTTTTCTAAAGTCAAAGATGTTTCTTTGGACAAATGCCAAGAGCGAATCTCTTCTTTCAAGCTTCAAGCAGATAGTGGAGAACTGGAATTTTGTTCTTTTTTTGCAGATGCACTTTAAAGTCTTTTTCCTAGCCAGGATACTGGACCTAGACTGGTCTGCAGTGGCGACAAACAGTTCAAGTTTTTTGTCAATAAAATTATGTTCCAAGTCTTAAAAATCACGTCAAGAACCTTCATGTCACAAGTTACATTAAATTTTGATCGCACTTTCTGTTTAAGCGATCCCTTTTTTGTACTAAATTTTTTTTTTTAATTAATGAAAATTTTTTTTCCTTTCCATTTGTTTTAAGGAAAGATGAATGTAAGCCACGCTGTAATAACGCTGGACTTCTAGTTAACTAAATTGAGTACAAACGGTTTTCCGGTATAAAGCGACTTACACTGAGCATAAGAAACATTTTTTTAAAAAAGCTATCTAAGCTACTTAAAATTATATGTAAGTGCCCCAGTGCCCGGTTTTCTGGCCCTGTACTCTTAAATTTTTTTTTCCTTATTAGATTTTAAAAGCAATAGTTATTCTTGGACAGTCTAATTTAAGTTTCCCCCCTCTTTTTTTCTTTTTCTAAAATATTATATAGTTGAATTTTAAACATTAAGTCACTGCAGCTAAATTTTCTTTGCATAGTATTGCAATAATTTAAAATTTGCACGGATAAAAACCCGTTGGGGATTTTTTCCGCGAAATTTTTTCTTTTGGGGAGGAACTGTGAGGTCTAGCAAAGTGCTACGATTAAAATTCGCACTTTGCGAGTAAAACATGAATACGAAAGTTTTAGGATTCAATTGAGTAATAGAGTTAGTTCTCACCCTAAATTAAAATCGTAACTTGTCATACGCTAATAAGTTTGGGAAGTGAGATGGATAAAAGGCGATGTATTTCATAGTGAAGATATAGTAGTAGGAAGATTGCTTTTAGGTGTTAGTTGGTGTTAGTTGGAAGGAGTGTTAGTTGGAGAGGGAGTTGAAAGGCGATGTATTTCATAGTTGGAGTAAGTTAGTTGGAGAGTTAGTAGAAGGCTAGCTGTTAGCGGCTTAGGGTAGAAGAGAGTAAGTCCTGTAGCATTGTAGCGTCAGGGAATCCTCCTACATGCGAAAGACTACTTGGCCTTAGGAGTTAGTGAAGTTAATTAAAGGTAGTTGAGATCATTTGCGAGTAATTAAGTAAAGTAAAGTAACGGTGGTTATTTATTGATGTCAAAGTATTTAAGAGGGCTGCTCATTTAAACGTATAAAGATATTAAATCCAAGCAAAGCCGAGCTTCCCCCTTCTCATTTAAGCTCAATTAAAGCTCATTTATTTTATATATTTGGACTCTGTCATTCCTTCATAAATTAAGTATTTCAGTTTTCAGCTCCAACTTAAAGTTAAAGTTAAATGAGGATGGAGAAGTATTATTCTCTACAGGGTAACTTTTAAAATTAGCGATTTCTTTTTCTTACTCTCCCCCCCCCCTCCCATTTTTTCAATTTACATTGTATACTTAGCTGCAACAAGTAAAAAATTATTTTGTGTTATTAAAGTTTATTCCACAGATAACAATATCAGCATAGCTTGCTCAAGAAATAATGCAGGTAATATTTATTAGAATTATTTCTAAGAAATAAAAAATGATGGCAATAAAAATAGCATGTTGATAAAAATGTGAAAAAAAAAAAAATGTGTAACTTCAGTTTATAAATTCTGTGAAAATTAAAGCTAATTAAATTTTTGAAATATTTATCTGAATCTCAGTGGAATAAGCAATAATATAATACAGTCGAACATCGTTAAAGTGAACACTGTGAACATTTTTGCGCACCAGTGGCCGAGCGGTTCTGCGCTCAAAGCTGGCAGACGTGAGGTGCCGGGTTCAATCCCAGGTTGCGCTTTTCGGCCTCGCAGTTCAGAGTTTTCCGTGTTTTTCTCCGAAACTTGAGTAAATACAGGCTAGGACCCCTTAGAAAGACCCCACGGAGGGCACTCTCCCTCAGGCCTTGGACCTACAGCAGTCAATCAGCCTTATTCCAAAATCCAATAAATCCACGAATTACTTTTAACATGAACTGTTTCCGCGTTCCCCGTAAAAATGAAGATTACTTTAGTAATATGAAGATTAGTTACTGATAGCATGAACTACTGATACCATGAACAAATTTTTTATCCCCCTTGAGATTCTCGTTAACAAGGTTCAATTGTATAAATATATATATATATATATATCCATTTAAACATTATTATAGTTCTTTTCCATTTTGCATAGCAAAATAAACAGTGATTGTACATAAATTTTGAGATATATATTGCCCCCCCCCACATAGAATAACATTAATATGCATGTGTAGCATACAGTATCAAGTTTTTCTGGGTATATGTGCATAGTATGAATTTTACAAATCATTGAATTGATATGAATTGCTAATGCTCACAGGATTTAAGGAATTTAGATTCTACTCTATAGTAAACATAAGATGTACATTACTATTACTCCAGATTTTATAACGCATCATTGAAAAAATATTTATTTCTTTGAAATATGTTTTCTGTATCAGTTGAAATTTAGTGTGGAATTTTTTTTTTTTTTTTAAGTAAATGCATACGGTGATTTTCTTTTACCCTGTTTTCAAAAGAAAAGACAAGCAATCATGTAAAAAATCTTTTATTATATAAGAAAATTAACAGAAAAAAGGAATGAAAAACAAGTTACATAGAGTTTTATTAAAAAAAAAAAAAAAGTTACATCAACAAAATAATAAATTATAAACGCTGGTTGCAAAATTTTATAAACACTATAACTGCAAAATTTACAAAGGGGCAAATTCAATTATAAAGCTCAAAAATTATCTTTCTTAAAATACAAATAAATAAATAAATAAAAATGCATTTACCAATAGCATTAAATTTAATAACTAAGTATGTTAAAACATAATGAAGACTGGTATAATTTATGTTTTTAACGTCATCTTATTAAACTTCGTTTTTTCCCCAAGTTCTTATGTTGAAACTCAATGTCATAATTTTATTGAAGTTAAAATTTTTAATGGCGTTTAATTACAAATTACATTAAAATATTTTCTGTCCCTTTATCGGTTAATAAGTTTTTAGATAAAAGCTATTATACCAGATTTGTATAGTAATAGAATATTTATAAGACAACAATTTCATCATTCAATAAAACATTAAAATCAATAGCTTAGATTAGGTGAACGAAATAAGCTTGGTTTCTTTCCACCTATTTCCTTGTTTTTTTTTTCTTTTTCGAACACTTCGATATCCAGAGGTGCAACCTGATGCGTAACAGTGTGACATGGGTTGAGTTCACGATACACAACCCGGGCTTGGGCTTGGGTATGCACATCCCCCGAAAATGACGTCATAACTTTAACCTGGGTAATCGTTTTCGTGAACGCTTTTACCCACTCTCCATTTCCCCATTGTTGTTGTTGACGCTAGCAAATCAACCAGACAATTACAAACATGGCGGATTTCGTCGATGTTTGTGTATATTTTAAGATTCCAAAAACAGGAGTCACAAAAAATAAATAGCTTAATAAAAAGAAATTATCTTCCAAGAATAAGATATATGAAAATTATAAAAGAAATGGATGATTAAACAAATTTCAGGAGATATTTCATACTAAATCGTGAAACAGAAGCTGTTGTTGGAAGCATGGTATGTTTTTTAAATCGTATTTTCAGACGAATTCTTTTCTTTAGTTTAAATTATTTTATACTGAGAAGTATTTGAGCGGTTAAATCACATTTTCCGGTTTATGTTGGTATTATTTATACAGGTTTCTTTTTTGTATTTTACATTAGATTAAATAGCACTTGTTAATTGTGCAGTTGTACTAGTGTGACTTCGTAATGCATATCAGATTTAACAGATTCATGCTTCGCGTGTTAATTTGGTTTTATGTATTACTATCATTTGAGAAAAATGTAATTTCCTATAAAATGTACATGCTAATGTTTTAATGTTGAAATTTAAAGAAGTACTAAATTTTATGGATGATCAGATCAAGTTTACATTGAAAAGATTGAATTAAAACCGGATACTTTTCATGTTTTATTGCGTCTTATTTAAAAAATAAAATTGTGTTCAATTTTTTAGAATGTTATCTATTTTATAATGTATTCAACATTCTTTGTTTTATGTAAGTAATTACTTTGGTTTATGAAATATAATAAATGGTATCCTGATTAATCTATATATTACATTCTTATTAAGTGATGCTGTGTATGTAGTGGAGTTACTATTAATTATAAATTATCATTTAAAAATTTTTGTGTGTGGAGAGAATTTTTCAATCATTGAATAAAACCAAAAATAAAAGAAAAACTTTAAAGAACATTAAATACCTTTTACAATCCTTCATTTTTGGCAGCTTTAATTATTATATATTTCGACTACATTCGTAGTCGTCCTCAGATGTTGTAAAAGGTATTTAATGTTCTTTAAAGTTAATTCGTCCTTCTAAAGCTTTTCAAATATTTATAAAAGAAAAATTTTAAAGTCCCAGAGAACGTAGTGATTTATGCTTTATGCATTTATATTTTGCTTTTAGCATAGGCATAGATTTGATATGTTGTCCTTGGGAATCGAAAACATACATGACATGTGTATATTTTCATGATATATATTGGGCAAAATATTGTTTCATATTACTGATTGCTCCCTTAATATTCATTATCAAGATAATCAGGATTCTTCAGAGGAATTAAATATGTTTGTTAAATAAATTGGTGATCTCTTCTTTTTCACTAAGGACAACAGATATTATATCTTTTTCTTAGCATATTTATCACATTATAAAATTTTGCAATTTAAACTTTAAATGTAGTTATATAATGTAAACTTTATCAGGCCTGGGATCCTCGAGTACTCAGTTGCCTTTAATCTTAAAACACCAAATACCAATGAAAACTTGATCATCCATAAAAAAAAATAATAAATGCTACTTTAAACTGTAAAAAAAAAAAAAAAAAAATCCAAATTGCATTTTTTTAAAACAACAGAATCTATAAAATCTGAAATGTATTGTGAAGTCTGGCTAATACAACTGCAATTAACAAGTTTACTTTAATGTAAAAAAAAGGAAGAAATGTATAAAATACCAATGTGAACCGAAAAATGTGACTTTTCGTTCATCTGCTTAAGCACTTCCAGTATAAAGTACTAATAGAAACTAAAGAAATGTGTTCAACTGTAAATACAATTGAAAAATAAAAAAAAAACTAATATTTTCACAAGAGCTTCTATTTCCTGAGCCTAAAGTGTCTTCTGAAATATGATAAATCTTTCAATTCTTTTATAATATTGGCTGCAAGCATGCATTCAAATAGTGTTTAATAGTGCAATTCACATTTATAAGGGAAAAATTAGTCTGTTGGTCCACTTGGTGCTTATTATTTTTTTTTTTTTAATTATTAATATTTTACCATTCTGCATCCAATTGTCCGCAGTTATAATAGCCCATTGGCGGCATAAGATAGTGAGCTTTTCAGTGATCTAACTAATCAACAAAACATGTTGGGAAAAAAAGCAGTTTGATCAGAAACAAACATAGAAAACAAGAAAAATCATCTTCAATACAATTTTTAATAATTTTATTAAAAATTATGAAACTATAACAACCAATTAGAAAGAAAATTATATAAATCTTTATCGACTACTAGCAAAGCCCCGGTTCAGAAACGTACCGATTTCCGAATGCGGGAAAAATTTCAAAATCAAACTCGATATGTACAAAACTCGGCCTGCATGCCAATAGATCAAAGTTTGTTAACGAAACCATTTTTTAATTAATGAAATCAATGAAGGTAGTCAATCAACGAAGGCTTTTCTTGCTTCGCTGGTCACTATATTTAACACATTCATGCCGGCACATTTTGTTTGCATAGTCTACTCAAAAGTTTCCGAGCGCTAGCCAATAATTCTGATATCGAAAAAGTACACTTAAAACTGTTTTGTTCAATAAATCCTTATCGAATCATGTTCTTAGACTGACTAAGAACATGATTAGTCAAGGATTTATTTAACAAAGCACTATTAAGTGTACTTTTTTTGGACAGAGATCATTGCTAGTGCTCGGATATTTTTCTGCTGACTGTAGCTGTGACCCACCGGTGGTTCACGCCGGCGTGAATGTGTGAAGGAAAACTCTTTTCTATATCGTTTTACAAACAAAAATAAAATTTAAAGACATCATGAAATTACTTTAAAGCCCGCTTTGGTTTCCCGCTGCCTTTGGCAGTGACCCACTCATTCTCGGGTGTCTGTCCCTATTGCCTGTGACAATAGCTTACCAGTGGGCTTCTATTTGGGTGCTTATCAGATGACAGTTTTGAAAAAGACAGTATTGAAAAAATTGAAGTAAAATGTCCATTTTTAAAGCTTTTACCAGGTTATTATTTTCACATTTTAATTAATTTTAAAAAAATCTAATCAAAGTTTTGTTACAAATAAGGTACCAAATGAAAGGGGCATTTTTTCTGAATCCGTCGGTTTAATTAACTTATCGATCGGACTATTAGATTTTTTAAAATTAACTAAAGTATGAAAATCTGGTGGCAACTTGCCTCAACACACAGACAGAGTCAAAAATCTCTTAGCCATTTATTTATATATAGACTAGCAAGCTTTGCCGGACACAATATTTAAATGAGTTGTCACAATCCCTTATCGTTATTAATTAACCTGAGTTAAAGTTCCCGTTGTGTTCGGTAGAGATTTTTCTTGCTTGCAAAGTGAGGAGTCCATGTTCCCACTGCTTTCGGCAGCAACTTACCCGATTCTTACTTCCCCTTCCCTAGTGGCTAAGTTCGAAGTTTTGCGAAATCTCGACAAAGTACATACTGCGTACACCTAATAAACATCCACACACCAAAGTTTGCCATTCTAAGATAATTTAAGGTAAATTGAAATGTAAAAATGTGTTTTTACACGTGTTTATAGCCCCCTCGTCCTCAAGGGGGGGGGGATTTTGTAAAATCCCATTACAATAAGTATCAGATACATATAAACAATTTACACACCAAATTTCGTTATTGTACATTCCATAGATTTCCAAAGACAAATTTACCGCTAAAAGAGAGGGGGGGGTCTTGAATTTGCTACTTTAAACCCCCCCCCCCTTCCCAAAAAATAAATAAATAAATCGAAAATCACAAGAGAGAAAATATCTTTGGAAATACCTTTGTAACATCTTTAATAAAGCTGCTAAAAAATCCGGAATTTCTGAAATTTCCCCCCAAAAAACGATTTTCCCCTCTTTTTTTAAGAATCAATAATTAAAAATGGTATTTGTTTTATATATACTCAATTCTAATCTCACCATGTACAATTTCTTCACCATGAAGCAATTCGTTTTTTTCTTCCTGCCCTCCAGGGGGAAAGTGGGGGTATTTCGATAAATCCCGTTTCTTTAGTTGTCAGATACATATAAAAAATCCAAGCACCAAACTTCATGACTGCAGCTCTCATAAATTTCCCAGGACAAATTTAGCTCTAAAAAGGGTGTCTCAAATTTGCCCTTTGTAACACATACAATACACCCCCCCCCCCCAACCAAAAAAAAACAAACAATGGCAGGTCCAAAAAATTAAAAACGTGTTTTGGAAATATCCTAAAGAAGTCGCATGGCTGTTTTTTACATCTTTGTTCCATTCTTTGCAGAGTTTTATTCAAAAATCCAAAATTTCATGCCAAAAACGGATTTCTCCTATCCCTCCTCTTAAAATTAAGGCAAATGATTTTATAAATAAGATGTGTTTGGGAATAAAGCCTACTAGCTGAAACCCGTCAAATTCGACGATCACTTTATTGATTGTAATGTTTCAAAAATCATTGCATCATTATAAATGTATTTCAAGTTAAAATATGTAATATATTTTACGACATTTCACTTAAAAAAAAGAAATTCGGAAAAATACTTAGAAATATTATATATGACATCACTTTCTACAAAGTACTGTCAATGTGACGTCAAACTGACCCAAATAAACAGTTGCTATCTTTTATTTTCTATTCTGTTAAATACTACATGTTAGCTGACCCGACCGGCGTTGTTCGGGCCTATGGTAATAACCTTAAATTTGTATGGTTTTACATCTTTAACTCGATTTTGATTGAATTTCTATTTTTAAATAAAAGCATCGCAAAAAAATAATCAGCTGTAACAAAAAACATTACCTTGAACCGAACGAAACTCTGCCTTGTGACCCCGGTGCCTTCGGCAGCGCATACGCCAGTCGCTAATAACATAAAAATATTCCCAAAAATTAATCTGGAACCAAACGAAAACGCTCGCTGTTGCCCGGGCCCATGATATCTTAAATGAAACTTAAATTTGTATGATTTTATACTTTTAACTCAATTTTGTTTGAATTTCTGTTTTTAAATATTAGCATCACGAAAAAAATGATTAGCTGTAACAAAAAAAAATTACCTCGAACCGAACAAAACTCTGCCTTGTGATCGCGGTACCTGCGGCAGCGCATACACGGGCCACTAATAACATAAAAGAATTCCAAAAAAATAACCTGGAACCGAACGAACCCGCCCGGCAATGCCCGAGCCCATGATAATAACCTTAAATGAATCTTAAATGTGTATGGTTTTATATCTTTAACTCGATTTTGTTTGAATTTCTATTTTTAAAAGAAAGCATCATAAAAAAAATAATCATCTGTAACAAAAAAAAAATTACCTCAAACAGAATGGAACTCGGGCTCGTGACCCGGTGCCTGCGGCAGCATATATGCAGCCCGCTAATAACATGAAAAAATTTTCAAAAATTAATCTTGAACCGAACGAACCTCTAGACTTGTGTTACCGCTACCTGTGGCTGCAGCACTGTATAGCAGACATGCTACGCACGCGCTGCAAAATCCACTTTCCTCCACCAGAGTGTGCACTATGTTGTATACGAACATCACCAATTGCCTTGAATTTCCTAGACCTTTCATATAAGGTGCCACATGGTGGTGTCAACTGCAAAATCCTTTAGTTGCACTTTTCACCGCCAGGGGACAATGCGTGTTCTATACGAACAACACCAACGGTCAGGAATTACCAAGACCTTTAAAATAAGGTGTAACATGATAGGGTCTACTGTAAAATCACCTAGTTCCATTTTTAACCACCAGGGTCGCACTTATTGTATACAAACATTCCCAATCAACATGAAATTTTAAGACCTTTATCACCAATTGTCTTGAATTTCCAAGACCTTTCAAATAAGGTGTCACATGGTGGTGTCAATTGCAAAATCCTTTAGTTGCTCTTTCCACCACCAGGGGGCACAGTGTGTTCTGTACGAACATCACCAACGGTCAGGAAATACCAAGACCTTTAAAAAAAGGTGTAACATGATAGGGCTTACTGCAAAATCACCTTGTTCCATTTTTCACCACCAGGGGACGCCCTATATTGTATACAAACATCTCCAATCAACATGATTTTTCAAAACCTTTAAAATGAGGTGCTACATGTGTGAGTCTAGAACGGATTTCCCTCTCAAACTAATTTCCCCCCTTCCTCCAAATCTACTTTCCCCCTTTAAAATCGAAAATTCCAAATTCGCAGAAAGTTATTTTTTAGTGTTCGACTCTAGTACCAAAAGGTACAATTTCTTCACCGTGAAGTAATTTGGAGCTTAGTTAAGCTCGTAAACGTGTTTTTAACCCGTTTCCCCCTCGAAACCGTTCGGCTTTTTTTAAAATTTTCTCTTTTCATAGCACATCTACAGACCAAGACGTTTTTTTAGACACCTCAACCAAATTTTTACACCAAGTAGTTCTCTCAATATAGTGGAGACAGACAAAAACATGTTTCAAATTAATATATAGATTCTTTCCTGTTGCCACACTGTAAAAAAGGCACAATAATTAAAAAATAAAATGATAACACGTGAACTTTGCTTTTATAAGGCAATAAAAATTCAGATTAACTCGCTGTATTTTTGCATTTCCAAAAATGAAATAAAGAAATAAGAGAAAAAACGGCGAAATAAATAAATATTTTTTCCTGTTGCCACACTGTAAAAAAGGAACAATAATTAAAAAATAAAATGATAACATGTGAACTTTGTTTTTATAAGGCAATAAAAATTCAGATTAACTCGCTATATTGTTGCATTTCCGAAAATGACGTCATTCTAAAAAATTGCATTTTTCGTATATTAATTGGGACGTTCGACTTTTTTTTATTTTTCTCTTTTCATAGCACATCTACAGACCAAGACCTTTTTTTAGACACCTCAACCGAATTTTTACACCTAGCCGTTCTCTCAATATAGTAGAGACAGACAAAAACATGTTTCAAATTAATATATAGATTGACTGCACAAGCGTCCTAGGCGTGAGAGGGAAGGCATTATATGGAGGTCTTTTTAAGGGATCCTAGTCCGTATTTATGCAAGTTTTGGAGAAAACCATGAAAAACTTAGAACGACTAGGCCGACCTGGGTTCGAACCCGGTACCTCATGTCAACCAGCTTTGAGTGCAGGATAATTTTAACTATTCATATTTACATTATTCATCTATATACATAAATATATATTTCATAATTATTGCCTATTATTAGTTTATTCGAATTTTAAAAGCATTTTAGCAATGATTTTGTTTTTCTTATTATATTAACATACTTGAACTAATTCTTCTACAAAAACATTTCTAAATGGAGAGATTCTTCTCTCTGGTAGACAAGAAGTGCCATGTTCAATTCCAGGCTACACTCATTGACCTTGCCGAGCTCATACATATATCTTAACCGAGTTCATTAATCAAGTTTAATCACCACCACCTTTAAAAATAGTGACCAATTCCAAAAAAAGAAAACTATTCTTCCAATTGAACCAGAAGGACTTGTTTTTTAATGTATTTTCTAATTCAAGGAGGAAAAAAAAAAAAAATCAAATTTTGAAGTGTAAATTGTTTATTCTTAATATCTTAAGAATAGATTAGAGTATAATTTAGTTATTTTTAACGAATTTTAAAAGTATTTATCAGTTTGGTTTTGGTCAGTTTGTACATGTTTTCATATCTATATATAATATATGTATTTTTAGAATTCCATTAAATATATATGTTAGTCAGTTTTCAGAGAAATCGTAAGATGATTTCTGTTAAAACTAATATGTAACATAAATTAAATTAGTTTGTATAGAAGGACTCAAAGCCAGACCGCCTTTATTACAATACAGTAAGACCCTGCTTAACGCTGTTTCGGTTTAGTGCTCTTTTATTTCAACCCGGGGATTCCCCGAAATTGTGCGCGCGCAGCGCTAGGTTTCCAAATAACATATCCGAAACAATGTAGTTGTGTTTCTTGTTTAGTGCGGTGCTGTACGGACGCATTTATATTTTTATACAGACGCCTTGTTTAGCGCTGTTTCGCATTACGCTCTACTTTGATGGAACATATCCCCCGCGTTAAGCGGGGTCTTACTGTATCTCTAATTTTAATTATGATGCAGGCTTTCGAATTCCGATACTCCACTCACATTTTGTATTGAGGATTTTTAACACTATTTAGCCCGCAGATGCAAGTTTCAGAGAAAAATCAGATACAACTTTTTTTATAACAATGCTTATATTACCTTTGTATCTCAGCTTCTAATTAAGATAATTTCATAGGTAAAATATCATTTTAAAAGTCATTTAAATTGAAATTGAAGAGTAATATATTTCAAATCTTTGTCGCCAGAGGACGGTTTGACATTTTAATAATTCAATATCTCCAATTCTGATTATGAGTGAATTACTTACAGGGAAAAGATTGGGAGACCATAGGCCCAACCAGGTTGCAGATTTGCCACAATCACAATTTTCAAAGGTCCTTTACATGGTGAGCGAACAGGCAGTTTCAAATCATGAAACGTAAAGCGGCGCCTTAGTTGCCACAGAGCAGAAATTTGCTACAGTTAAAATTTTCAAAGCTATTTGCAGTATGAGCAAGGAAGTTGTTGTAAGTTCTAAAATGGAGATAAGGCACCTTCAAGTGGGACATTGCTAAAGTCAGAAATTTCAAAGATCATAACACGATGAGCGAACAGGCTGTTTCAGATATTGAAACGAGAAGAGGGTGCTACCAAGCAGGAATTTACTGAGATTAAATTTTTTAATAAAGCTACTTTCACTATATATCAATAAGCTGTTGTAGGACCTGAAATGGGGAAAAGGTGCCACTGAGCGAGAGTCGGAAAGTCGGATGATTTTTCAAGGATCGTGAACCAGCTGGTCGCCGTAGGCGGCTAGTTCATAATAAGATAATTACAAAAAATTATACATTAATTATACATTAAAATCAAAATTTCTAAAGTCTTATTATGATTAAGTTATAAAGTAAAATTTTTTTTAATTATATAATTGTTATTCTAAAATTCTGTTTATCTGCCCTTTACAACAAAAAACTGGATTTTAAATATTATTTAGTGTTGCTTTATTAAATTTTTCATAGTCACTAAATTCTCATAAAATATTTTTAATTATTGCCCCTCTACGTTACTTAACAGTGTTGCACAACAGTTTTCAAGATGTTTTAATTTTTTTTTTTTTTTATTCCTCGAGTCTCACAATTTTCTTTATATTAATAAACAACTTTTTACTTTCTTCTATATTCAATAGAAGAAAGTGTTGGATTCGTAAAAATTTTCAACTTCGGATTTTTGATGGATTTACATGTTTTGAGAGCTGTAGAACATGATTTGACCCTTTTTAGAAAATGTCTGTCTGTGTGTGTGACAGAATTTTGTGGTGACTGTATCTCAGGTACTACTGCACAGAATTTCATACAAATTGGTATGTAGTTACACATTGACATAAATTAGTGCCTATCAACTTTTGGTAAAAATTGGAAAAAAAAATTGTGTATGTAGGAGCCTCGCTTCCCCTCCTGTGGGTGAGGTTCCCCTCGAAGGGAGTAAATTTTCGTGATGGGTATCTTTCAAAAGAGCTCGCCAATACCTTTAAAACGAATGGTTGAACCATCGATCTGCGATAATTTAAAATAAAGTTATAAATTTTTTTTATTTTTAATCAAAAAAAGATTTTTTTTATGTAATATTGAGAATAAATTTCACATTTTTTGGATATTTTATGTTATACTTCTCTAATATGGAAATTGTCTGCATTATCATGGAAGATAATTTTTTTAAATAATAATTTTAATAAATTATTTGTACTGAGTGAATTTGTTTATGAAAATATAGAAGAAAGTCATGTGGTGGCCACAACATACTAGTTTTTCTTGCTTTTGTATAGGTAATTTTTTATTATGTTTTAATAGGATAATTATAATTTTTTTCCATGGGAGATTTTTTTTCCTACAGAGCAGTTTGAGAACCTTCAATATTTCTGAAAATTCTTTGTTCAATGTTCTATTAATGTACATAATATTTGTTTTATATTTATATGTTTATTATAAGTTAGATAAAAGTGGAATTTTAAATAAGGATTTTGAAAAAAACACTTGGGTTTTTTCAGGTGGGTTTTATTGGGTCGGATAAAATCAAGCCAACCCTGCCTTCTTTCTACTAAAGTGAAAATAACTTACTTTATTGAGAGGTTACCATACAATTAAGCATAAATACATTAGCACAACACACTATACATCAGGCCTATGATTACGGCAACCATTCACTTGTATCTCCCAAATATGACTGTTTACTAGTTGGCAAATTGTATCATATAGTCAGTAACTAAACACATCCGAAAGTAAAATTGCTATGCTAGGAAACAAATTTGACATTTAGTGATTTAGTCTATAACAACCTTGTGTAAAATATTACTCAATGCTGCAAAGCTTTAAAATTGCCTTCAAAAAATGACATGTGATATGTCGTTTTATTTTAAAATATAAAGAGATATCATTTCAATCATTGCAGTATTGAATAATAACAAGCACATTGAATACAGTTTCACTTAACACAAATAAATTTTAAGAAATATGTTCAGGAAAAATATCATTGCTGACATCAAATGACTTATCAGCATTTCTTTGTATTTGACTTAAATATATATTAATACTTTTTATCAAAATATAGTGAAAATTGTAAACATTTATAAGTATGTTTCAACTTTACAAAATCTTTTAGATTAGTACAAACAATGGAACAGAAGAAAACTAAAACTGCTAAGATTGAGTGATAAACCCTGATTAAAATCAAATGAATTTAATAGCATAAAAATGAAAAAATATTTATGCTATCAATCTAAACCATTTGTAATAGAGTCAGCGGGTGAAACTATTTGATATGCAAAACCCTCCTAAAACTGCTACATGAATGTAGAATGAAAGGCAATGGCAGACTTAATGATATCATATGGCTATTATTAATAGTACAAGTAGTACTTATCATAAGTGATATTTAGAGGATTCTTAATACATTACAAGGTAAATAAAATATCCGAAATGAGAAATCTCTAAAATACAACAATAATTCAACATGAAGTTCAAGGATAGCATTTTTTTCAAAAACCCTGAATACAGGGGTAGCCCCTGAAAAGTTTCATACCTGTATCATCAAAATAATTTGTGAAAATGTATAAAAAGAAACATAAATATTAATTTGAAATAATAACTCAAACTGCTCATCATTATTTAACGCACGGTTTATATAAATGAAATCTAGTTTATAAAAATATTTTCTTTTTAAAACAAATGATTAAATATAGATTAATTACTGTAAAGGTGTATATTATGAAAATATTTCTATATTTAAAATTTTATGAAATAAATTTTTCTACGTCTGTTGAAATACACATGTGTTGCTGAAATTTTCAAGGGATAAAATTGGTAAGAAAAAATAACTTAATATAAGTGAGGTTTAACATTCTAATACAACGAATAAAAATCGTAATTCTCATCAGATATTACGATGTTGACAAACAACATGCATTTTACCCATCACGTGACCACTTTCCCCAGAAAAATTTTCTGGGTTAAGTGTGCAAAGCCCGGGCTACCCATTCACCAGCTGTGAACGCCTTGGGCATGCATGGGTAACCCAAAAATGATCACGTGATGCCGTCTGTGAACGGTGTGGGTTAACCTGGGCAAGCCCGTGCTCGCCCAGGCTGTGTATCGTGAACTCAACCATGATGAAAAAAATCTAATATTAAAAATAAACTGAAAATAAAACTAAAATTTCGTCTACACACATTCTACGGCGTCAGTGGACAGTCAGAGAACACCCCTAGCGTCGAATAAATGACAGCGCGAATAAATAACAGCGCGAATGACCCCTAGCGTCGAATAAATAACAGCGACCATCGCAGGATCATTTTTGAGGGACGGCCGCCGGGCAACAAAATGCCTGATGCGCCAGCTCGTTTATATAGGAGCCTAAAGCCCTGGTTTTTAAGAACTCGGAAACAAACGTCAACGTTTTCGACGCCGCGACGCTCCAATCAGAATCTCCTTGATATCAGCGCTGGCGTTGAAACCGCCGAACAGAGCGTCGTGACGCATGCGCAAATTGAAAATCTCGACGCCGAATACGTTGACGTTCGCGTTTTGTGTTCTTAAAAACCAAGGCTTTAGTTCAGTAGATTCGTAGCCCGATCTATGATCAGTGACGTCATCGCCCGGACGCATTGATCCATCTCGGCGCTCTCGGGTCCTTGTTATCTAAGTCCGTGGTTTTGGCTAAAGAAAAATAATGAATATTTGGTAAATCTAAGGAGCGTGTTCAGTAGAGCGCCCAATCCACGACCCGTCGATTGATTCCGAGCCAAACCGTTCATTGGTGTCGACCGATCCAGAGTCACATCGTTCAGTGGAATGGATCGACCTCGACCGGTCGTGGATCAGATCAGAAAGCCCAGAGAAATTTCTTGATCCATTGGGTCACGTGATTGATCCAATGCGTAATAGGATGAAAATCAGGCTCTGACTATCACATCCTGTAATAATGCCTCCGAGCTGAGCTCTACGTCATGGAAGATCGGCCTATTTTATCCAATCAACATTTCATATGATACATTTTGGATCGTAGGGATTGGATGAAATCGGCCGATCTTCCGTGACGTAGAGCTCAGCTCGGAGGCATTATTACAAGGTGGTATTGCTCTGACTGACACTACGCAGTATAAAACTGAACAATGAACATTTGACAATGATTGTTCATTTGTTTAATTAGCAGATGATGAATACTGATTTACCTATTTATATGCATTGTTTGTGCCGTAGAAAACAAGATAAGTAATTCCATAAAATGCCAAACTATATATTATGTTTATTTATTTATTTATTTATTTTGTAAAACAGATATTTTACGTAATAACGATTTTCGATACGTAATTTCTTTTATTGATGAACGCAACATTTAAACATAAAATTAAAACAATTATTTACACAATTTTAATTGAAACAAAAATACTTTTTTTTTTAAATTCGGACGCTATTATATTTTGTTAATTTAATATAATAAGCTGGGAAAAATTAATTATTTCTTTTTTTTTTTCAGACAAAGCTTTTTATTCATGCGATTGTTTTTTGTTTACAAATAGAAAAGTTTGTAAACGACTGTATTTTTTACCTTTGAAACAATAAGTTATCTATAAGTAAATAAATTAAAATCCTTCGACATATTTTTAATTTTGGTAAAAATAAGTTTAAGATGTCAATTATTAAATTTAATAAACAAAACAGACTGTAAAAAAAGTAGCTATAAAATTAAGCAGTGTTTACATTGCTAGTTTATTTAAATATTCAGTCGGTAATAAGAGAAAAACTCTTTATATTGATTCATAAATCGAAGAAGAAAGTACGATTATTTTTTATATAAATCCATTATATTAACTAAACAGCATATTTCATATATATATATATATACACTGATGGAAAAAAAATCCCAACACCAAGAAAAAATTATTGTACAGTAATGAAATTTTAGCAATACATTTGTCTAGGTAACATATTTAATTGATTAAAGTTTCAAGATCACAGGTAGAGCCATTGGCGAGAAGAGTCATTTCAAATGTGAAATGTTGGTACATTAGTAACCGGTGTAACCGCCAGAGTTTTGAATGCAAGCATGCAAATGTGCATGCATTGTGTCGTACAGGTGTCGGATATCAGTTTGTGGGATGGAGTTCCATGCCTGTTGCACTTGGGCGGTCAATGCAGGGACGGTTAATGCTGGTTGTGGATGGTTGGAGTCAGTGGAATGCACGCTACAGGGCGTCTGGCTCGGAGCTGTCCTTGAAGTAACCGATTTGTAACAGTTCGTTGTGTCACTGTGGTGCCAACTGCAGCTCGAATTTCAGCTGCAGACGCAGTACGATTAGCCACAGCCATACGCCGAACACGGCGGTCTTCCCTCTCAGTAGTACCACGTGGCCGCCCGGAACCCGGTCTTCTTGAGGCAGTACCTTCCCTTGACCACTGCTGCCAACACTCATGCAGGATACATTCCTGCCAAGTCTTTCTGCAATATCGCGGAAAGAAAACCCACCTTCCCGTAGCCCTACTACACGACCTCGTTCAAACTCAGTGAGCTGTTGATAATGGCTTTTTCGTCTTCTTAGAGGCATCCTTGACTAACATTAACCCACTACGTCAAATCTCAACTGTAAATAACGATCACGAACCTTACAGCGCTTATTTAAAGCAAACCTCATTTGCATGTTCATAGTGTCGCTACTAGCGCCACACTTATGCGCGTTGCTCGAAATTTGAATCGACGTCATCTTTCAGATGTATAAACAAGCCTACCAAATTTCGTTTATCTAGCACAGCTCCTTCCTGGTGTTGAGATTTTTTTTCCATCAGTGTATATATATGTATATATATTTAAACGTTTTTGTTGTACATTTCTGCTCATAATAAAAATCGAAGAGAAAGAAAAGTGTTTTCCTATATCAAGAAGTGCTCATTTAAGATAAATCCACTCTGCTCCTTTAAAAATAAATGTAACGTAACATTCTTAACATTTTCATGATTAAAATTTATACGTGAATTTAGAAAAATCATAACCAAAGTAATGTATATCAGTAATTTATCAGCACGATCAATTAATAGCTTCTTATTTTTTGGGTTAGCAGAATACTTGTTATTACATAAAAGATCTTTCTTTTTTTTCTTTTTTAAGAAAAAACGTAATATAGTTTTGCTTTTTATGGAATTACGTATTAAAAGTCTAGAAAAAATAAACAAAATAAATAAAATAAATAACTTGCTAATACAAGTCAAATTAGATAGAGGGTGCTGCTACAATCACGTCAGAATTGTTCAAAATCATTCAGTATAGAGCCCCTAAATAACCTTCTAAGCACGGCGCATATGAAATAGAAACGTGACCCCTGAGTACGGGATTTTTTTCAGAATTTTCCCCCCTTAGTTCAAGATTCGGTACTGCTTTGAAGCTTTCCTCTCTTTATACTGATAAAAGCTGGGCGTGTGTTGGAAGCAAGGGTTGTTGTGATATGCTCAGGGAAAATATTTCAGGGGTTGTCAGTAATCTTTTTTTTATCAGCATTTTTAAAATCCAAAATAATATACCATTTTTATTTCGGTAATTAAATTTTGGTTTTTGCAAGGAGAGTGAATCGGATCATAGCGTACATTAGTAATAATATTTATTTCGATTATTTTATTATTGCTTTATTTTACATATTTATTTTCAGATATAATGAAAAATAAAATAAAATAAATCGTGGAAATGTTTTGATATATATATATATATATATATATATATATATATATATATATATATATAATATATTATTATGTGAAATAAATTTATTATATATTTTAGTTTTCGCTAAGAAGAAAATATGTGAATTGTTTTTAAAAACAATCATGAAACATATTAATGTTTTATATTACTTTAAAAAAAATTCAAACTATTATTATTTTTTGTTTTTTTAACAACAGCTAAATAAAGGAATAAAAAACATCAAAAAGTAAAGAAAAAAAAAATATTGGTAATATAAATATTTACACCCTAAAGTCTAAAATAAATCACGAATCTAATACTTATTAGAAGGTATAAATTTTTATTAAAAAAAAAAATAATAAGACGACTTAATTTTTAAGTCGTATAGGTCATTTATATTTCAACGTATTTATAACGACAAATAATAATATACAAATAAAATAAGAGAGAAATACTATTTTAATTCGTATAAGTTACTTCATAATTGAATATGAATTATTTTACTATGGCAGCACACTAACATACAAAAATTAAACATCACTGTATATTTTTTATTAATCTCCAAAATAATATATATATACTTTTTTTATAATATATACGCCCAATTCTCCACGAATGGCGCAGAGTTTCTGCTCTCTAAAGTTATAGATAGCAGGCGTCCGGCTCGAATCCAGGTTGTGCTTTTTGACCTACTCATTGTGCGTTTTCCGTGGTTCTCACGAAAACTCGGATAAATACTGGTTAGGGTTCCTTAAAGATCTTTACTGTTTGCAATCCACCAGACCTAGGACCGAACGTAATCAAGCGGATTGAATTCAGAACACTAACTATCTATACGCTATACGCATACGCTGGAATGTGGAATATAATAAATTTCTTAATTAAATATTCAAAATACTATAAAAAATAAAGGATAATCGATAAATAATTGAACGATATTAATTTCGTTTATTAAATATTAAAACAATACTGAAAAGAAACATAGTTAAAAGTAAATAAATAAAAATAAAAACAAGATATTAAAGTTAAGAGTTTTTAAAACAGAGTTAATTTCTTCTTTTTAGACAAATATGCTATCACATGTTTATTTGTTTAATTTTTACATTGTTAAAAAAAAAAAAAAAAAGGCACACATACGCACACATGATCAGTCCTTGACACAATACTTATAGCTTCTAATAGATGCAAATAAAGATCGAATAATTTTTAGTAAGTGAGAAAAATGAATAGATCGGGGTTCGAACCCGAGTCATTCCAACTTACGCCAAGTCGAGCTATACGGGTTAAAATCTAATGGGAACTATTTTGTAATATGAAAATAGAAAATATTCAACTGTTCCAGAAAATCGTCTGTCTTCTAAATGACTTTATTTTTTATTTATTTTCTATAAATTCCAGTTTTCATAGATCGAAATTATAGATAGACTTAAAAAAAAAAAAAAAAAATAATAATAATAATAAAAAATCCCACACACACATAAACATTCCTTAACACTATATTTATATCTTCAAATAGATGTAAATAAAGATTGAATAATTTTTAACAAGAGAGAAAAACGAATAAATCGGGGTTCGAACCGAGATCCTTTCAACTTACGCCAAAATTTAGCAATCGAGCTATACGGTTGAAATCTGATGGGAACTGTTTTATCACATGAAAATTGAAAATATTCATACGATTTAGAAAATCCTCTGTCTGTCAAATCATTTTATTTATTATTTATTTTTATAAATTCTAATTTTTATGGATCAAAATTAACCGATAGACTTTTTAAAAAAAGCACACACACACATGATTATCTTTTGATACAATACTTATATGTTCAAATAGATGCAAATAAAGATCGGGTAATTTTTAGTAAGATAGAAAATGGAATAGGTCGGGATATATTATATAGAAACAGAAAGTGTGCTATCTTCAGTTCAACTGATAATAAGTAAATGAATCCTGGAATGCAGAAACTAGCTATCGCCAAAGATATCCAAGAAAACACCATTGCGTCCCCTTTCTTTGTGGGAGGATATTTCCCGCTTTCAGTAACAGGAGTGTGACAGATGAATAATGACGTTTGCTTTAAAAGAGGGGTAAAAGACACTGGTACGAACGTTCGTACCAACGCCGTACCCTAGTAATATTTTTCTGCTGGTAAGACAGGTTTACCGCGCTGTAGCGAAAAGGATAAAATAATAGGCCGGCACATCACAGCCATTTTTTTTGCCTCCGAAGAGGACAGCATTCCCGCTTGGCGTCCTTATCGCTTCCCTAATGATTTAAAGAAATCTTGATCTGAAGCTAATCCGGTCAAGATAAGAGCAATAAGCAACAATAATATTCCTAAAAACACATTTTTTTCACAGTACATTCTCAGGATGTCATTTTAGTCTGAGGATACCCTATGGATGTACTGGGTTAAGATGTGTTGTTGGGGCGGTTTCTGTTTCTTTTACAAAATGTCGCTAAAACTCAAATACACAGTAACAGAAGGTCTGTGAACACTTCTTGAATGATTATAGCAGTTTATCGCTAAACAAACTTTCATATCATAGTTTACTTAGCTAAGGCTGGGATTGCGGTGCCTCGTTCTTAAGTCTGATCTTAAATCTTACGAACTTTCGTACATGGGCGTGGTTAAGAACGATCTTAACTTGGTATTGCGGTGCCTCAAGCGTAAGTCCTCCGCGTGTCCTCGTAAGAGAAAGCCAGCCAGCCAATGGGAGACGCAAAGCGAGCTATGTTGTGATTGCGCGCGCATCCAGTTACGATTCGACTTAAGATAGCTCTGAGGTCGTCGTAAGATAGTGAAGCACTGCAATACGACTTGCGTTTTGTTTACATCTTAAGACAGAGTTTGTGCGTAAGATAGTGTTGAGCGAGGCACCGCAATCCCAGCCTACGATTCGACTTAAGATAGCTCTGAGGTCGTCGTAAGATAGTGAAGCACTGCAATACGACTTGCGTTTTGTTTACATCTTAAGACAGAGTTTGTGCGTAAGATAGTGTTGAGCGAGGCACCGCAATCCCAGCCTAAAATTATGAAATATAATAAAACAAATTACTCTAAAGTAACGTAAGACGATAAAATAAAATGTTTGTCGTTTGTTTGTCAGAGAAACGCGCTGTGTACATGTGGCAACCTTAAGGCAACAAAATGCCTGATACGCCAGCTCGTTTATATAGGAGCCTTAGTTCGGTAGATTCGTAGCCCGATCTAGGATCAGTGACGTCATCACCCGGTCGCATTGATCCATCTCGACGCTCTACTGAACACGCTCCTACAGATGGGAATAGTCCTAAAAAAAAAAATAATAAATAAAAAATAAACGGAAATTTTGGGGAGAAAACCAGTTTTTTTTTTTTTTT
Source organism: Salticus scenicus (assembly GCA_963930645.1). Taxonomy (NCBI): domain Eukaryota; kingdom Metazoa; phylum Arthropoda; class Arachnida; order Araneae; family Salticidae; genus Salticus; species Salticus scenicus. Next base: position 33,227,050 of record OZ005662.1, read on the forward strand.
TTCGGTTTTTTTCCAAAGGGGTTTCTTTCTACCCAGAAAAATTGAAAATGTTGATATCTCTAGCATAAAATAACATAGAAATTTATAATACTTACATTCCGATGCTTTTTTTTCTTGAAATATGTTTTTCATATTAAGTATATTACATGAAAATACTGATTCTAATAATGTTCATATTGCAAAAATAAAGTTTTAAAATGGTAATCCTGAAATATTTTAAGTATTATAAAGACCTCCCTCCCATCACATTCATTAGATATTACTTATTCTTTTCAAGTTCCTTTATACTTATCTTTTTTCTTGAATATATATCTTTAGACTTGTTTAACTGCATTATTTTAATGTGGGTGGACACATATTTTTGAATATGTATAAATGTTATATATATATATATATATATATAAATTCATATAACCAAATAAAAATTAAGCAGTTCTTTGTCAAAAAATTTATTTCACAATTTACAAAAATTATATGTGCTAAAATCTACTTCATTTATGTTTTTTACGTCCGAGTTAATTTTTACATTATAAAATAATAACAAAATGTTGTTTAAAATTTACGAATATCAATTAACTTTAAATTAAACTTTTATTTTATCTTCATGATTAACTTTATTTTAAGTCAAAATATGAATTAGAGTCCAGTATCAGGTCCGGTAAACTAATTTAACCTGACCTGTTCAGATTTCGATCTGGTTGTCTAAATTTTTTTCGCTTGCATGTGAGGTTAGATTCAGGTTGACTGATTTACTTTACTTTTGGGTCAGATTGACTTAAATTTTTCTGGGGGCTGGATTGACAGATTTATTTTTCTTGTGGGTCGGGTTCAGGTTCAGATTAGGTTCACTGAATTTTCTTCCAACGGGTTGGTTAAGTTTTGAACGAGTCAGGTCTAATTGAGAAATCTCTCAAAAATTTTATCACAATCAGCAGAAATTTGTTTGATATAATTATAAACATATTACACATTCCCATGATTAAATATACGTATACACAAATTATTACACACATATTGCAGAAAGGCAGTACATAAAGAATATATATATATGCTAAACTTCAAGCACATTTTTATAGTCTTGAAGTACACTACACATATAAATGGTTAAAAATTATTAATCAAATTTTCATATTTTTAATTTAGTGTTAAGTCCATTAAAAGGAAAAAAAAAAAAAACGAAATTATATAATTTTCAAATGAATCATTAAATTTTATTTAGTTTTCGAGTTTTGGATATAAAGAAATCAGATTCAAGTCGATAATTTTTTTTTTTTTCGTTTGATTCTAGACTAAATTCATAGTATCAATGCTGCCAGGAGAGGAACATTCCATAGGAAAGCACACCCTATGCAAAATTAATGTTTTAATGATGATTTGACTAGTTTTTGGTGTTTTACACAAGGAAAGGTACTGGCAATTATGAAACAGAAAGCTTATTTTTTAATAGTAAAAGCTTTTCGTGTATTTCTGTTAAGAAAAAATAATATGGATTGCATGTATTTTTTATTGCTTAACACTTTATATTTTCTAAGATATTATAACAATGAAGAAACGCTATTTTTATCTGTAAAAATTCCACACACCCCCTCCAAAAAAAAAAAAAAAAAAAAAAAACTGTAAAAAACTGTTTTTTTCCACTGCCTTAAAATTTCCGGAAATTATACATTTCGAGGTAAATCTCAAAAATTACATGACTATAAGGCATTGATTCAACAGTTCTACTTTCTTATAGCTGCTAGAATTCAATAAGGCGTGTTTAAGGAGAACACTGACCTTATATTCGTTGATGGTGTATGTGAATTGAGAAAGACTGGAAGTAACATGACTCCTGCAGAGCATTTCATCCCTGAGCGTTAAAGTGGAGGGAATGGGGGCTGTCTGAAAAAAATATGTAAGTGAAAGATATTTAACTTGTTGTTTGTTAGCAGGGGTAATAAGAGGAGGGTTTAAAAAAGTATCAGTGAGATATATTGAACAATTCTACTTATTTATAGGTTCTGGAAATTGAGTTGAAAAAGAACATTGACATTTATGTTGTGTGTAGAGAAAGATTGGAAATCGTAAGGATTTAAAAAAGCGTTTGATGGCTGATTGTTAGTGAGAGTGAGAGATCATTAAAAATTTCATAAGTAAAATATATTGAAATTCTACTGCTTTATAGTTCAAGAAGCTAATAAAGTGTGTTTAAAATAAACATTCACATTTATGCTGTGGATAGAAAAAAAGTGGAAAATGCATTTTTTCTGGCCAAAACCAGAAGACATGAAATTTCTACACTATATTGTTTTCAAAAAAAAATCTGCGATGTATATCTCGCATCTTGCTTTTCCTGTCACGTGTTTATTATGTTCATTAAAAGTATGCTGTGATACTTTCATCCTATTACTACAAAATTCATATGCTTAATGTAGCATATGTAAAAATTAGTTATGGGATATTTTAAAAATTTAGTTGTTTCCAGTAAGATATTATTTATAAGTATGTTTCAAAAATAAGCAGATTAAAGTTTTTGGAGAAACATTTTAACATTACGATTTATATAAAAACAAAACTTTGTTTAGGTATTTTAGAAAGAATGGAGTGTATGGTTCATCTGTATACCATCACTGTGAAAAATGCCAAAGCCGGGAATCAAACCTGGGCCTCTACTTAATGTGCAGATACTCTACCATTGAGACACTGTGGATGATAACCAGCTGTGCATTTCCAACATAATATTCCTTGTGTCTGCAAAATGCAGATATTATTATTCTATATAATTATCTATTGCATTTGCATTTGCAGATACAGTGACCTTGCCACTGGATATCATATCAGAAAAGCCAAATTGGTTATCAGCCACAGTCGCTCAGTGATAGAGTATCCAAACATTAAGCGGAGGGACCAGGTTTGATTCCTAGTCTTAGCATTTTTCACATAGTTGGTATAAAGATGAACCTTACACTCCAATTTTTGTAAAATGAATTTTCATGGTTCATGAATCAATGAATATAATTTCTAAATAAAACTTTAGACTTTAAGGCTGTACTCAATTGAGAAGCTGAATTTTGGGCATACTTTCTGACATTAGTTAAAAAATAAAGAACTTTTTACTTTTACATATGTAAAAAAAATTAAACCTTCTCAGGGGTCGATCCAGGCAAAATTTGGGTTCCTTTTGCGGCCCCTTCACAAAATTGAGAATCATAAAATGAGTCCCTTCACATGATTTTGTTTTATAAAAAAATCTTACTTTTATTAAATGTTTTCATGTTTTCAGTATTACTTTTAATTAATGCCTTAATTTAGCTCAACAAAACTCTAAGAACTTGACATTAAACATTACATAGTGATAAATAAAACGGAAGATTTTAAACAATATTTTACTTTTTTACAAAAATAAATAAAAATTTCACAAAAATATTCTGTTTTTAACAAAAAGGGGACACAAAAATTGAAATCAGGATCGACCCCTGCTTCTAGCCCAGTTTCTAGAAAATCGCACGATTTTTCAATTTTTCCTTTAAATCAAATATTTTGTGAACCTTTTGAAAGGGGCTGTGACAGCATCTGTCACGCTTCACCATAGGATTTCGTAAGAGCCCCTCTCAAAAGGAAGAGGCATTTTCAAAAACACACCTTTTCCATAGTTGTAGTGAAAAGTTCTGAAATAATCCTGGACAGAAAAACAGAGTTAGGATTTTTTTTTTTTTAAAGTACCTTGCACATATATGTAGGGATCCCGAAAAAAAGGGCACTTTTTAGGTTAGCAAATCGCAAAATAATAAATGTCAAATAAAGAATTTAAAGAATGACTTTTAAATTACATTTTTAGAGATTTTAATTGATTTGGCACAACATTTATTTAGTATATACCAGGGAGAAGGGGGGTGGGGAGAGCCAGGACCAGATCGAAAGAAAATAATTGTTTTTATATCACTCTCTTACCGATTTTAATGAAACTTTGTATACTCACGTACAATTTGTGAAAAAATTACAGCAAGTGTCAAACATACTTAGGGGGAGGGGTAAGGCGGGCAGAGAAAAATAAAAATGGGTTTTTATATGCCACTATTTTACCGATTTTAATGATATATTCTGTATCTATTACTTACTTTTTAAGAAGATCACAGTGAGCATATTATATACCTGGGGTAGAGGGGCAAGAGGGGAGCACATGGAAATAAGACATATTCTTCTTTAATTTACTCTAATATCGACTTTAAAAAACTTTGTGTATATCATGAAAAACGACAGTTTTTTGAGTGACGCAAGCGGAGGGACAAATGGGACGCTGCGAACTCATATATACGGCTAGTTTGACATCAAAGAGATTTGTAAAAGCCGACACTTAATATCTCAGCAAATATACCATATTTTGTTCTGATCTTTTCAAAATAATCTTTTATCTTCGGTCTTAATCTATCCTGAAAATTTTACATTTCTACATGCAATATGTTTTGAGATCTGAATCTCAATTTTAAGCCAAAAAGGGAAAAAGGTTGGTGTAATAGACTGAAATTCTGAAAAATATCTCTAAAACGGCTCGAAGGATTTTCATATAATTAATATATTTTGTTAATAGGATCTTTCTGAATCTAGTAACGTTTTCGTTTTTTTCAGGAAAACTCTTGTTTTTTATATAAATCGCTTTAAATATGGAACTATATTACTCCGCCAATTACATGTGTTTCTTCGGGTGAAAACGCTGTTATGCGGTTCTTACTTGTGAGGTATGTGGGCTGGTTGATTGACCGACTTCAATGCAGCCAATGAATTATTTAGATTTTTTTTAACGCAAAAGTACTTTATTACATGTTTAAAATATTTATTGTATATATACTAAGTCAAATTCACTTAAACATATTTTCTCTTCTGTTATGAAAAAAATATTTTTGATTTCAAAATTTCATATTTAGTCAAAAAAATATTTAGATAATATTTTAAATAAGGAAGTATTTTGTAATTTTAGATATTCCATTTTATCATAATAATGATGAATTTACAATTTTTTAAAGCGAAAAAATTTTTAATCATTCATGAATATCGATTTTATAATAGCTCAATGATTTGCGATTCATATTCATGTACATTCCGCGGCGGGAATGGAAAAAACAGCAAATAGAGTTTTGGCGCCATCTATCGTTTTTTATTTAAAGCATACACTTCCGTAAATACATATATATATCTATTTTTTTCTTTTTAAAAATTAAAAATCTCTTTTGAAAATACAAAAGAGTTTATTCATTTATTTATTTTTCAGACTTTAAAATGATACATATTTTAAATATTAACATAATTAAATTATTTTTATTATTATTTAAAGCAATAATGACTAGGGGATGACTAGGGGTTCTTACACTGTTTATTAGAAATAACATCATTTCATGAATTCTATTAAAATTCATGAAAAATATGTCAAATAGCAATTATTAAAAAACATGTCAAAATAAATAAATAACATCTTTACTTTAAAACCCATAATAATGTATTTAAAAATATTATTATTTCTTTTATTTTTTTAATTAATTAATTTCTGCATGAAAAATTCTATTTCATAAATATATTTACAATTACAATATACAAAAAATCCTCCTTTAGTTTTAAATAACTACTTCTACCTGTTTCTAAACAAGTTTTTTTTTAAGGGAAAAATAAAAAAGTTAAATATATATGTATATGATTTTAATATAAACTACTAGATGGCGCCACTACATTTATTTATTTTTCTTAAAAAAAAAAAGAAAGAAAGAAAAAACTTTTAATTGCTTCGAAATATGTAGAAATAATTAGGTATTTAAAATTAAAGGAAGGTTTTTTGTTTATTGTAGTTGTAAATATATTTATAAAATAGTATTTTTACGCAGAAATTTCATTTTTTTTTTTTTTTTTTTAAAGCTTAACTTATATTTTCCATAAAATTTTTCTCCAGGTGATTTTATCTTATTTTTAAAATTATAGAAATGTAAAGCTTAATTTATATTTTGTCTATTTTTTCCCCCAAACGTTTTATATGAAAATATATATGAAGTAATTTTTACCTGCAATTTTGATGAAAATTTAAATTGTGAATATTGGAGCATACATATCCTCAAAAGGGGAGACAAAATATACAAATTTCCATTTTTAACATTTACTCGTTTTTTTTTTTTTTTTTTTTTTTTTTTTGTAATTATTTAATTTGTAATTCTCTAAAAAGAAACTTGCAAACTGTAAATTACGTAATTCTAACTTAAATTTGAAATTATCCACTTATTTTTCTTTATTATTATTATTATTATTATTATTTATTTTTTTTTTTTAAGAGTTTGAGAATCCCAGTCAATAAATTTTTCTAGTGCGAAGCTTTTCCATTTTGTTTCCAAGTGGCAGGGCTACTTGGAAATTTGTCAGTATGATAATATTTGAAATACTGAATTAATTCACACTAAATTTGTAGTGTAGATTTATCTTAGAAATGTATTTGATATGTTCATTTGCCAACTTAATCTACCCTCTTGTTTCCCTGTGCTAGCACACTGAAAATTTCAAATTTACATTAGAAAGGTTTTATGAACTGATTTGCTTAAAACTCCATGTATACAAGCCTTCATTAATAAATCCACTAAGTCCATTAATAAATTGTAGCTGCCATTTTGAAAAAAAAAATGGTGGCAACTTCATAAAAAAAGATAAATTAGTTTACCCTTCCTAGGAGCCAGAAGGACTTATTTTAATTTTTTGATCAATAACCACTAAAAAGTAATGATATCAGTTCAAAAAACCCTTAACGGCTTAAAAGTTTGTGACGCCGCTGCTTTATAGCTATAAGAATTTTAAATATGAGTCTTAAAAATAATGATATCAAATTTTAAGTGACGCTTTGCAATTAGTTAAAGTATACATAGATTTTCTTATTTGATCATTTACTTTTATCTTTTATTTATATTTATAATGCAAACGTAATATTTTTAACTTCAAAATCAGACAGATATAAAAAATGCAGTCACTGATGCTTTTTTATTCGCATTTCAAATTCAAAATAACAGTTTAAAAGGAATTATATAAAAATTCCAGTGGCGCCTCGGTGTTATTTTTAAAGATATGTTTTTAGATTCCATTAAAATTACTTTTGATTTGTCTAATAAAGTATATTTACACATTTAAACAGTGCTTTTAATTTTCAAATATACTGTCAAATAATTATACTTTCACTGAGTTTGCATTATAAAGTAAAATTATTTATTTCAATATATTGATTTATCTTTTGCGTCACGCTATCCAAAACTGTAAGTAAAATTTGTGTAAATGTTTTCTTTACGTCACACTACCTCTTTGAACAAATTTTCACTTAGTTGGATACTATGATACTATGTTTTGGATAGCGTGATGCAAAAGATAAATCAATTTATTGAAATAAATAATTTTACTTTATAATGCAAACTCAGTGAAAGTATAATTATTTGACAGTATATTTATAATTAAAAGCACTGTTTAAATGTGTAAATATACTTTATTAGACAAATCAAAAGTAATTTTAATGGAATCTAAAAACATATCTTTAAAAATAACACCGAGGCGCCACTGGAATTTTTATATACAGTAGAGTCTCTATAATTCGAGTCTCGATTGTTCGAGTTTCCCATAAATCCGAGTTAAATTCGACTCACCAAAAAAAAAAAAAAAAAAAAAAAAAGACCAACACATGAAAAAATTACTTCTATCTTTTATTGTTATTTCACCGGTCTCATGCTATGAGAAGAAATCCTTCCACTCAAAGAAAACGCATTTTGTATTCTTTGCAGGTGCGCGTTTTGGAGGAGGGGGGAGGGAATCGTGCTATTTCAATTTGGAGAGAAAGTTGTGCAATCCGATTTCAGCCAATCACCTGTTTCCACTTCTCCAAATGTATCTTTCCATATTCTAAAAATAGTACAGTTCGATTAGTTCGGTACTAGCTCGCGTTAGCTCAGCTATAGTTGATATGATTAATTTAGTAGAGCAGGATGATAGTGAGGAGGAGGACGTAACAAATGATTCCACACCACGTATGAGTCACAGCGAGGGTCTTGCTGCGCTAGAGGCTGCTATGAGATACGTAGAACAACAGCCTGAAGCGACTCCAGTCGACAATGTGATGCTCAGAAGATGGCGTGATATTGCCGCACGTAAAAGGAACAATGTATTTAAACAGAAAACAATTGACAATTACTTTAAGATGTAATTAACTTATCTTCAGAAATTAATGTAATAGCATTATGTAAGTACATTTTTTTTTAATTGAAATATACACTTAAATTTAAAAATTGTGTTTATATTATTTCTATTTTATTAATTTTGTCATTTTTGATAATTCGAGTTTTCAATAATTCGAGCTACGTCCGGTCCCGTCCACCTCGAATTACCGAGACTCTACTGTAATTCCTTTTAAAACTGTTATTTTGAATTTGAAATGCGAATGGAAAAGCATCAGTGACTGTATTTTATATATCTGTCTGATTTTGAAGTTAAAAATATTACGTTTGCATTATAAATATAAATAAAAGATAAAAGTAAATGATCAAATAAGAAAATCTATGTATACTTTAACTAGTTGCAAAGCGTCACTTAAAATTTGATATCATTATTTTTAAGACTCATATTTAAAATTCTTATAGCTATAAAGCAGCGGCGTCACAAACTTTTAAGCCGTTAAGGGTTTTTTGAACTGATAACACTTACTGTTTAAAAAAAAAATTACAGTGAGTGTTACACATATCCGATCCGGGTTAGGGCAGTTGCCAAGGGGGTGGGGGTAATAAAGTGGTTTTTTATATCACCATGCTACCTATTTATATGAAATTTTGTATAGATTATCACTTTTTATTAAAATAATAGTGAAAGTTACCTATAGTTGTAAAGGGGGGGGCAAGAGGGCGGGGGTCAGATGAAAAATAAAATAATATTTTTAAACAACACTTATAATCGGTTTTTTATGGGCATTTCGCGTAAGTGATATTTTTACATTATTCAGAAATAATATTCAATAATAATCACAATTATTAATATTTTGTATTTAAATATTTTATAGAATAATATAACACTATTTTCCCCCCCTAAATAACTGCTGATGTTGCAAGTTTTAGGAAAAAACAATAATTCTGAATGTTAAACAACCTCGATTTCTTTCTTAAATTCTTGTAATTATCGTGAGACAAGATATATACTTTCTGGACATGTATAAATTATTTAATGGTATTTACTTGCACACATTTCTTTTAAATTTTTTAGGAGAAGATATAAACAGGCACAAATATTTATACAATCAATAATAATAATAATAATAATAAAAGATAAATTTTTGATAAACAATAAGTAAAATAAATATTGATTATAAATATAATTATTTATAATCAAAATAATTTATAATTAAAATAATTATATATAAATTAATATATTTATAAATTTATAATAATAATTTATAAATATATTAAAAGTAATAATTTATATTAATTATTGTTTTTCTGTTATCAAATATGTTACCTCTATCAGTTGCGATGACCTTTAGATATTTATCTTCTAATTTGAATAATTCAAAATCTGAAGAAATATTGATGGGACTTGGTTAATAACTGTATAAAAAAAGGTTACTTATTGATTAGTCGATGATATGAACAAATGTGAGAAGGTAATAAAACAATTTTTGACGATAATTTTGAAAAACTTTTTTTAAAACAAAAGAAAAAGGTATCAAGAAAAATATTGCTTTATTCTATCAAAAAGAAATATTGTTTTCAGTTTTATAGTTAAATTGAATACTAATGTTTAGAGAGTTTATAAGATGCGGTGAATGTTGTTAAGAAAATAATAAATTAAAATGAAAGGAACATTTACACAGATTTCGCCACATGGAATAAAAAAAGAAGTTCAAATTATCAGCAACCCTTCTTGGATGACATTGGATTAATGACATTTTTGTCAGTTGTCAGTCAACTGAGATTTTTTTTTTTTTTTTTGTAAGGCATGTCAGTTATGTCAAAAAATGTTCTTGTAGGAAGTACAAACACAAATCAAACATGTACAATACAATCGTATTTCATTTACGAGATCCAATTATGCAGTTATCCTTCAGAAGTTGCATGAAAGATATATTCTGTATTTGAAACGGCATCAATGAGTGAGCATATAACTAAAAAGTATTTGAGTTAATTTGTATCGAGATAAGAACCTCCACTGAAAGGTCTGGAGCTGGACGTCCATCTACTATCAGCAAAACCACTCTAAGGTGTTCTAGATAAAAATTCAAAGAATTTCCATACGGCTTTAGAGTGTCAGAGAAAAGCATTAGGTACACTGCACACAACTGAAAGAGTTGAAAGCTCAAGAATTTAAGAGCGTTGTTCGGAACATCTAAAAATGCATAAATCCATTGAAAACTGAAGATCGAAAATTTTCACGAATCGATATATTTTCTTTTTAAGTGTATGGAACACGGATTAAGACTATGTATAGGATGAAAAACAAGATAGGGCAGCCAGCGCGGAGACCGGAGCTTTCTATTCCACATTCATTCAGCCGAGTAGAGGAAAACGATCTGATCGCCGCCTAGTGTAGTCTTTGAAACATATCGGAAGAAAGTGAAAGCCCGCCCCTTCGGCTTCTGTCATCATCCGATTTCCGAGAACGACCAATGTACCGCTACAAATTTAAACAAACGCGCTGATTGGTACATTGTCAAGATCTGTTCGCCCTCTATCTGTAAGATGAAAATTACTACTTTTCCGTAGCATTCGTATTACATCCTAAACTCTTAATCCGTGGTATGGAAGAAACTAATGAAAATGTGTTAGAAATAGTTTTGGCATGACATCAAATCATCACACATTAATTTTCAAACTTTAGATTTATGTTTAAAAAAATGAGTTTAGAAAATTCCATTTCATTGTCAAGCCAAATCAGTATAAAAACTTTTGCTTCGCTATGTTTTTTATGGGCGATATTATTGTCATGGCGATGACATGACAAGCGATGTTTTGATCAAAGAATCTCTAAACCGGAAAGAAGGGAAGGCTCCGTAGGCGTAATGTAAAACGAATGACCCCTGTCTAAAGGAAAAATTTGTATTGCAGTGAAGCAAATTTACAGGAATAACAGCTTCTGGCGGATTCTTGGCGATTTGGCGAAATTTGGCTAATTAAAGTAGCGATAAATCACTGTATATTGTTTATAATGCCATGATTCATGATTAAATGCTCTTTACGATATGAGATGAAGATTTATTTTCAAAATGTTTTACACTAAAACAAAAAAGGACTGCTTTTTAATTTAATAACAATAAATAAAAAGAACCACCGAATAATATTTTAAACAATATTATTTTCAAATTATATTTATTATTAAACAAAATAAGTAAATAAAAAACTTTTATAACACTCTGTAACTCTCAGGGATGAGATTAGCAAAAATAGAAGAAAACTGAAACTGTACGCAAAGGCAAGACAGTGAAATGAAATACTAGATTTTGATGACAAAACCTATTATATTAAAGTAATACATATTTATTTTAATCTTAATTTTATAAAAAAAAAAAAAAAAAAAGAACAAATACACATCAGAAACATAAAAAAAAAAAAAAAAGCTGAAAAGCATGTAAAAAAAAAAAAAAAAAAAGCTGAAATCAGTTGAAAATTTTGAATATAGATTCCCCCCCCCCCTTACTTAGATTTTATCATTGCATTTTAAAACCTTGTTAATATTCATTTTTAAAAGAAATGCAGGATAAGTCTATTTCTAGCACATATGCATAAAAAAATTGTTAAATATTTTACGAAATATACATATATAAAACAAGGGGAAAATATTTAAAGCAATCACTTATTTAAAATTTTAAACATTTTACATAATGAGATAATTTTATATTAGATTATCAATTATAATGGAAGGTATAGATATTTATTTTACAAAATAAATTTAAAAAGGGGCTACATTTCCTAATAATAACTTCAAAATTGATTTAATATCACTTTCAAGTTTTATTTACTTAATAAAAAATGTCATAATAACACTAAAACATTTTAAAACTCTTTTGAAAATAGTTTAGTTTTCATTTTTCTTCTGCATTGTTTTACTAGATTATATGAAATTTGTCGGTATTTATCCTATATTTTGTTATTTAAAAAAGTGAGCGAGTGAGACAAATGCATATGTATAGCACATGCACAGAATTTTATAAAAACTTTTCATAAAATGAACAAAAACAGCTAGGTTAAAAAAGTTAAAAATAAAACTAAAAAAAAATAATCATATCTAGAAAAAAGCAATTTTATAAAAATACAGAAAATGACCACTACTTTTTAAAAAAACATAGGCTAAAATGATACTCACCATTACTAAAAATGTAGATATCCATATTAGTTGAATACTGAAATAACAGATGCTACGGATGGCTATATTTGTTTATAAACAGCCAAACCGAAGCATCTTAAATTCAGTAAATGATGAAAGAGTAATCCATGAATTCATAAAAAATAAGCAGAATTATGTTATAAACAAAATAATCGGGCCGAACTCGAACTGATAAATAGCGTTGATTTCATATCTTTGCAGGTAACACGAACACACATCATAGATCACAGAGCATTTTAGAAATTAATGTATAATATTACCTTGAAATTGACATATTGATGATTGATCGGTTACTATTTATCTTGCTTTAAAATAAAACACAAAAAATAATCTTTCTGACTGAACGTTGAAATTACAACATAACGAAGTAGCGTCTGTCTATTTTGAAAATGGCGCGCGAGACATAAACGATAAACCACAGCCAAGCTTGCCAAAGATTCTTTGCTAGCCAGCTGCTTCTTTTACTGGAGCGGTTTCAGGCAACCCTACTATTTGGCAGTTGTAAAAAATGTTTCGCCCTCAAGTAAGTTTCCTTGCAATACAGAGTTTTTCTTTTTGAAAATATTCGTCCAACAGATGGCGATAGTTACGACTTTTAAAGCCTTCCGTTCTTTATTATTAGATATTCTTTGGTTTTGATGGCGATGTTTTTACGTAAACCCATATAAGATCTAGAGCATCATAAAACCCATTCAACATTAATATTGCTATATTTATTCACTTAATTTCATTTATCTTCCTTCTACAGCTATAATAGACCATTCTACGTCATGAATTCAATCTTTTTACCTTCTTCTGTATTCAATAGACGAAAGTATTGAGTTCAAAAAAAATTTTTGATTTCATTTTTCGACGGATTTATATGTTTTAAGAAATCCAGAACACGATCTGACCATTTTTAGAAAATGTCTAGCTGCGTGTGACAAAAAATTTGTTCCAATTGTATCTCAGGAGCTAGTGCACTGCACAGAATTACATATAAATTTATATACAGCTGCATCTTTTTATTTTTTTTTTTCAGAGAGGATTGTGAGTGCTATGTGTCTCTCTGAGAGGTCCGCAGACTCGGCTCAGAACTAGCTTCTGACTGAACATCGAGATTCTCGTTAATTTCATACATGCACTTCTTTCAATCTTCCTGAATTTTTTTATCTTGATGAAAAAAAAAAAATTAAAAATGTATGCCCCCTCCCCCTTTTTTTCCTAATTGTGGGACTCTGAGTAGTTTCTTGGGACACTTTGCTCACACCTTTCGCCGTCCAGACATTTATTATTTTTTTCTCTCTCATGGTGCTTCACTCAGGTAATAGTCCTGCTAACGTAGGGTATATTCTCCTGAGACTAATATTCTAAATTCTAAAACTATAATATAAAATAAATAACTATTTAACTAATTAATAATTATTAATAAATAACATTTGAAACGTATTTAAAAAGAAATTGATCTTTTTCTCTGAACCTTGGACATAATATTTAAGCTACAAATACGAGTGTTGGTATTAGATTAAGGCCAATTAACTTCACTATAGTCCTAAGCCATAAGGAAAGTGGCTCGAGCCCTGAATCGGGTCGGGCAACCGCATTTTACCCGAACCCGACCCGCGGGTCAGGTTGACAATTTTTTTTCTTGCGGGTCGGGTTTAGCTTTCTACGAGTCGGGTCGACTTGAGAACACCGTTCAAAAAATTTTTTACAATTGAAAGCTTAAATTTGTGGACATAATTATAGCTCTTTAACTGATTTTAGACATGTGTCAGAGCTCCGTATTCCTATACGCGGATATCCACTTAAAAAAAAAAAAAAAAAAAAAAAAAATCCGTATAAGCATGAGAAAAAAATATCCGTATACGTTTTCTTTTCTTGAACAAATCTAAAACTGATCCTCTGTAGAAATTGCATGAAAATTTTAAAGTACTGTATAAATTTTTATTCACTATTGTTACATATATATATATATATATATATATATATATATGTATGTATATATATATAAAAAGAATACAACATAACCTCGCTTTTACGTTTTGGAAATTTAAGTTATTTCTCAATTTACATTTTTTTTTTCTTTAAAGATATCTTTATTTTCAATGAATTTTAATCCTCGCTTTTATGTTAACGAAATTTTATTTTTCTTCCATTTACATTTGTATATACAGCAAATATACAGAAAATACTTGTTGTGATTTAATTAAAAAAAGAAATGTAAAATAAACATATAAAGGAAACGAATACCATCAAAGTAGATTATATTCTTTATCTTCTTCTCTAGAACAAATAAATAATGCACCAAGCAAAACTGAAACCGGAGGAAGCTAAGTTGCTGATTATGCGAATTTAAAGGGACCAGTGATCCTTAAAAGCAGATGTTTAACTGCGAATCACATACATGCTACACAAATTACTATAATAAAGTAAACATCCACATCGGACAAAAGCAATAAAGAATAATACATCTTTTTTTTTTTTTTTTTTTTTCCGGACTATAAGTATTAAACAGCAAATTAATTTAAATTGAAGTGCATTTTGTACTTTCTTCTATATTCAATAGAAGAAAGTATTGGATTCATAAAAACTTTCGATTTCCAGTTTTCGAAGGATCTACACGTTTTGAAAGGTCTAGAACACGATTTTACCATTTATAGAAAATGTATGTGTGTGTGTTTGACAAAAATTTTGTGGCGACTGTATCTCCGGAACTACTGTTCAGAATTATATATGAATTTATATTTAGAGGCGCCTTGACCTAAATTAGTGCCTATCAATTTTTATCAACCGATCAACAGGTGGCACTGCTATACAGCAATTTCCGAGATTTAAGAGGAGGCTATATCTCAGGTTCTGTTGAGTATAATCAAACAAAGCTTAATATGTGAAAAAGCTATTATGAGACATTATGATGATTCAATTTGAATTATTATCGGCCAACAGGTGGCGCTGCTGTACAGTGATTTCGGCAGTTTAATGGAGGGCTATATCTCAGGAACTACTGCATAAAATTGCATATAAGTTTATATGTAGATGCACATTGACCTAAATTAGTGTCTCAACCTTTAATGTCAACCGCTCAACAGGTGGCACTGCTATACAACGATATTTGCAATTTAATGGGAGGCTATATAAATGGGAGGCTCAGGATCTATTCTGTTTGTATTCTGCTCAGGTTCTCAAGTTTTGTTTGTATAATCAAACAAAACTTGATATGTGAGAAAGCCATAATGAGACATTATGTTGAATCAATCTGGATGCTAATCGGCCAATAGATGGAGCTGCTATACTGCAATATCCCTCGATAATGGGAAGGCTATATCTACACTTCTATGGCATATAACTGTAAAAATCTGATATGTGAGATAACCATTATAAAAACGTACTTTTTAAGATGCTATTTTTAGGTAATAAAACTGTCTTACTTTGTATATTTAGTGTTAGTTGTCTCTAAGATGAAAATCGTTTGCATTCATCCTGTTGGATAATTTTAAAAAATAATATTTTTAATAAATTATTTGCACTTAGTAAAATATAGGAAAGTATAGAAGAAAGTCTTGTGGTGGCCACAACATACTAGTTTACTCTTGAAGTTCACATCGCACATAAATGGTTAAAAATTATTACTGATCTATTTTTCAGATTTTTTTATTTCATAAATTAAGCAATTAGTCAAACAACATTTCAAATTCTTTTTAAAACAATTTATCAACTGTATGACAATGAAAATTTACCTTATTTTATAATTTAAAAAAAAAAAACTGTATAATTTTTAGATGAATAAGTAATTTTTATTTAGTTTTCGAGTCTAAAGACTTCGGGTCGGGTGCGGGTTGTAAGAGTTTCTCTACTGCAGGTTCGGGTCGATGAAAATATTTTTTGTCGGGTTCGGGTTGATATAAAATTCATCTGTCGGATTCGGGTCGGGTAAAACCCGACCCATGCAGGACTCTATCTGTGGGGTTTTTCAAAAATGTCCTAGTATGCATCTGTGCAAGATTGAGAGAAAACCACAGAAAACTTCGAAAGGCTAGGCTGACGAGCATGATCTGAGATCAAACCCAACACTTCATGTTTACCAGCTTTCTGACATCAGAACTTCTCTGCCACTGGTGAAGCAGTACACATACAAACGTAAGCATAGAACAATTTTATTTGTCTAGCTTCTTTTTCAAACTAATACTTAATTGCATCTTGGTAGCACATTATGAATTTTTTTTTTCTTGGTATATTAGTTTTCACTTTTCCTGTATTGTAGTATGTGATTCACCACAAGTCTTTGGCATTTAGTTTATAAAAATATGTAAACTGAATTTATAAAACAAAATTAGGAATAGCAGTCAGGTCACTGGAATAATACGGCCACTTCAATTTTAAACCAATATTGTGTTTATGGTTAAGTTAAAATTGGAGGGAATGGGAGGCAGAATGTCAAAAAAAAATTATAAATGTACATTTATAATAAAATTATAAATGTAATAATAACAATATGGCAGTAATTTTTGTGAAAATAGCTATATTACTCTCCAACAATCTATCTGAAAACTTTTGCTCTTCATGCACAATCCATTAATTATTAGGGGGGCATAATCATCTTTTCCTGAACTCCGCCCCCCCCCCCCCCATCCTTCCATAAAGAGTTTCAGCCTTTGCTTTTTTTTAGTCAATTTCTGTCCATTTTCAATTACAACAGACTTACTTTAAAGCTATGATGTTGGTAAAAAACTAATTAAGGAATAGAGGAAAAAATTTCTTGCTTAATAGGGAGTCAGTATTTAAAATTTCTGAAAAGGCTGAGCTCCTACAGAAAATTTTCTACCCCACAGTGTCGGCACCACTGGATCACAACTTTTCTTAAGAATTAACATAATTAAAAGTGAAAGAGAATAACTATCAAATTCTTCCACAAAAATGGATACTTAACTGCTACTGTTAAATTTTGATATCAATTAAATTCAATATAGAGTACCTAATTACTATTTTTAACTCTGCACTAAACTATACCTTAAAAGTGTCATCCAAAATAGGAGTTCATTATTCATATACTCATCCTTCATATTATAAATGACCAAGAGTTACTTTTTTGCTTTTACAAAATATAAAAAAAGATCTTCGCAAAAAAAAAAAAAAACGTATAATAAAATAATTTATATATCATTTATTTTCTCATTTTGGAGATTCAAGAATGACATTTCTTTAAACTGATAATCAGGGCCGGCTCTAACATTTTTGCCGCCGTAGGCAAACCTCAAAAGTGCCGCCCCCCCCCCCTCCCAAACTTTCAAAAAAAAAAAAAAAAAATCATAAAAACGATCTAATAGAATTGAACTAAGTAAATAACTCGCATATAATATTTACTACTATTTCTTTTTTCTTTTCTTTTTTTTTTTTTTTTTTTTTTTAAGTTAAAAGCACAAAATCTTTGGAACTAATACTAGTACAGACATATTTTCTAAACAGCAAAGAATAAAGAATGCTAGTACAATATACAAAATTTAAACCTAAATAAAATAATATCTTTCGAACCTTTCTTTTCTGCAAATCTCTAATAACTTCTTGTATATCTAATTTGTTACTCAGTTCATGTTCAATGGCCAACATTGCTAACCCATTGAGTCGATTTTGACTTAACATGGTTTTAAAGTTTTTTTTTTTTTTTTTTTTTTTTTTTTTATCATTTTTAGTTTAGAAAAAGATTTTTCTCCGTTAGCAAAAGTTATGGGCAAGGTTAACAAAAATTTTAAAGCAATGCTTAAATTCGGCCCAATGTTAAGGAAGGTAATGAATTTAAGGACGTCAACTGGACGTTCTTTTTTTTTTTTTTTTTCCTTTTTTCTTCAAAAGTGAAGAAAATAAAGTATATTTTACCAGCCAATTTTAAAATGTTAAGATCAGAGGAATCACCATCTGATAAGTCATTTCCCAGATCTTTACAGTGTGTCAGTATTTCATTTTTGCACGTGTCTTTAAGTTTGTGGACATAGCATAAAAATTCAACAGAATGATTAGGATTATTGAATAAATTTAATGTCAGCTTCAGTGCACTGATCGCTGAAAAGAAATAAAAATCTATTTTATATTTCTCTCTCAAATTTTCTATAGATTCGTCTACACTTTCATAAGAAAAATTTCATTTTTAAGATTGAACATGTACATGATGGCATGATGTCAATTCAAAGTTGTTTTTCTACGTCTATTACGTTATAGCTAATTTTTCAGCTTCTAAGATAGATTTCAAAGGATTCAACTGATCTTAATTCTTAAAATAATAATAATAATAATAATAATAATAATAATAATGAGCTATTAATAAATCAGTGGCTTGGTATAAATTAAAAACTTTTGTTCCGCGTAGCTTACTTAATCGAATTAATATGATTCAAAATTTTGTATCAAATGACGATCAAATTTGATAATTGTTTTATTGCACAGTCGGCAGCAAAGTTATCCGCGATTGTAATGAAATGCTCTCCCTCTGGTGGGCTAAGGTGAAATTATCACACCACTGATAGCTTTCACGCTGAAACAATGATAATAAATACACGTGGCTATATTTACTAACAACTGCAGTTGAGAAAGCGTCATCTATCGATCATTACAAACGCGGATTGAAGCACACATCCACATTTTTCATATATATATATATATTAGTTTGATCGCTTCTTTTTATTACCAACTTTCTTTTCACTTCCTTATACAAAGTATAAGGGAGTATAGTAATCCCGATTTGCGAAATGGATATTGTATTTCACATTGGTCGAAAACGAATATCACTGAATGTTGCCAATTTATACGTGTGACTGTCATGATGTCTAGTTGTACACCTGCATGTGTCGTCTTAACACGAGCTCTCGTTTTAGAGATATAAGTGACTTTACACGATTTTTTGTGACGTCTGTATATATGTGTGTCTCTGTGTGTGTGCGTATGTCGCATAACTCAAAAACGGTTGGACGTAGAAAGTTGCGAATTGGTACATAGATTTGTTATAACATCTAGTTGTGCACCTCCCTTTTTGGACTTTGTATGATTTTCCGTTTTGGAGATATTTATGAAAATTTGGTTCATAATGACCAAAAATACAAAGGTTTTGGCCATAATGTAACAAAAAACGGTAATAACTCAAAAACGGTTTGGACAAATCTTGCGATCAATTTTTAACAGACTTCCCGACTAGCTAGACATTTGAAACTTTCATAAAAGCTCAGAACACGTTGACAATGCATTTTTTAAATATTTTTAGCTAACTGTTTCGGATACCTGTTGCCTTCAGCAGCGTTTATATGATTCAACAAAAAAATTATTTAACTAACTTCCCGACTAGCTAGACACTTAAAAGTTTCAGAATAGTTCAGAACACGGTGAAAATGCATTTTTTAAATACTTTTAGCAAACTGTTTCGGGTCCCTGCTGCCTTCGGCAGCGTTACCAGTACGAATCTTGCAATCGATTTTTAACTGACTTCTCGACTAGCTAAACATTTGAAACTTTCAGAAAAGCTCAGAACACGTTGACAATGCAATTTTTTTTTAATTATTTTTAGCCAACTATTTCGGATATCTACTGCCTTCAGCAGCGTTTATATGATTCAACACAAAATTTATTTAACCAACTTTTCGAACAGCTAGACATTTGAAACTTTCAGAATAGTTCAGAATACGGTGAAAATGCATTTTTTAAACTTTTAAAGAACAGCTTCGTGTCCCTGCTGCCTTCGGCAGCGTTGCCAGTACAAATCTTGCAATCGATTTTTAACTGACTTCCCGACTAGTTAGACATTTGAAACTGTCAGAATAGCTCAGAACACGGTGACAATGCAGTTTTTAAATACTTTTAGTCAACTGTTTCGGGTACCTGTAACCTTTGGTAGCGTTTATATGATTCCACAGAAAATTTATTTAACTTTCCGACTAGCTAGACATTTGAAACTTCCAGAAAAGCTCGGAACACGATGAAAATGCATTTTTTTTTCTAATACTTTTAGCCAACTGCTTCGGGTTCCTGCAGCCTTCGGCAGCGTTATCAGTATAAATCTTGCAATCGATTTTTAACTAACTTCCCGACTAGCAAGACATTTGATACTTCCAGAAAAGCTCAGAAGACGGTAACAATGCATTTTTAAAATGTTTTTAGCCAATTGTTTCGGGTCACTGCTGCCTTCGGCAGCGTTTATATGGTTCAACAGAAAATTTATTTGTCTTTTTTTTTTTCCGATTAGTTATAATTTGAAACTTTCAGAATAGTTCAAAACATGGTGAAAATGCATTTTTTAAAATAGTTTTAGCTAACTTTTTCATATCCCTGCTGCCTTCGTTAGCGTTACCAGCATGAATTTTGAAATAGATTTTTAACGAACTTCCCGACTAGACATTTGAAACTTTCATTAAAGCTCAAAATACGGTGATAATGCATTTTTTAAATATTTTTAGCCAACTGTCTCGGGTCCGATGACAATACTTTTTCACATTATATATAAATATTTCTAAAGGCGTATAAGGAAGTCATGTGGTGCCCACATCAGATTTTTTATAAACAGTATAAGACTAAGATCATCACTCGACAAATATTTACTTAATAAAACAGTATTATGTGCGCATCTTTTAAGTAGGAATTATTGCTAGTGCTTCAATAATTTTGCTGCCGACTGTAATCAATAAACAACTGCCTCATTTTGAATCATATTATCTATCTCTACATTTTTATAAGTGCTTAATAAAGCATCATGAATATTTCCTAGTTTAAGAAATAAAGAAATAGGGAATCTATATAACTTTTCCAACTTCGCAGTCATTCATTAACTACTAAGTTTAATAAATGGCTGCTGCAATGTACGTGAAATGCTCTGGCATTTAAAGTTTTAATCCTTGAATGTACTCCGAATTTGTCGCCTCTCATAACTGAGCAATTTTCATAACCTTGACCTCTCATATTTTCCAATTTTAACCCATTTTTTTCCCAACTCTTTTAATAAAACTTACCAGTAGATCTTTCAACAGGAAGAAAATCTTAAAAATGTTGATTGAATTTGCATTGAAATTCTGATTGGCCAATGGAAACATATCTTAATCAAAAATTTATACCCCCCCCCCCATCCCCAATCCAATGAATCTGATGGACGTTATTGCATAAATAAAGCATTGTTTTAAATCTGACATCACTGTTACCAATTCAAACTCAAATTTTGCCATGTTTTTACGGACAACTCAAAATGTCCCTATCTTATGGCTGAGGATGTCCTAGGACGTTCTTTCATACGTAGGATATACTGATAATGTCCTGGGGAGAAAGGGTACCTCCAAATAGTACCTACATGCAGAAGAACACTGCTAAAAGTCCCTACAATTGGCAAACTCTTGACGTCTTGACTTTCTTTAATTAGATGGCAAAAAGAGCTTGTTAAATTAGCGAGTGTGCATTTTTCCTTTCGCATCGCGGCTGCGCATACAATACATACTGTACAGAACTTACAAGTTTGTCTATTCTTGTCTGCATTTCAAATTATAGGAATGGGCAGTAAATTCTTGTTATATTTATTTACTTGTTTATTTATTTACTTATTTTTTTCTATTTATTTATTTTCTACATTCAATAATCGAAGTATTTTATTTATTTTTTGTAGTTCAGCTGGTTTTGCCGCCCCTAAATTTTGCCGCCGTAAGCAGTTGCCTACCTTGCCTACCGCCTAGAGCCGGCCCTGCTGATAATATATCTATAGAAAAGTTATTTATTTTCTTTTTCATTATTCAAAACACAATTATAGAAAAATCCGAGATCAGCTGAATAATTTAAAATAAAAACACTAAAAATGACAATAACCATTATACATACCATAAAATTTATTTTTCATTTATAAATACAATTTAAGCAACACAGAAATAACTATTAAACAGCATTCATAGGAAAAAAAATTCATGTAAAAACCTGATTCATGAGAAAATTAACTTATAATCAACTTTTCATCTTTCATGATAAGGTATTTCAACAAAATGTGTAACAATATAACAAACTGTATTTTTCACAGCTTCCGATATTTAATACTAAAGTATCAAATATGCTATAATCCCAATGATATTACTGTAACATATTAATTAAGATATAATTATGCAAGTTTTCAAAATGATTCATTAGTAGAATTTTATTTCTATTGAGTGTAAAATTTCTAAATGTTGTAGTTACGATTTCATTTATACTAAAAACTTGGTCTATACAACAGTAATAACTGTTTTAAACAGTTTATAAAAGAATTAATAGAAGCAGATATGAAATAGTTTGGTACTTTCGTCCGTGTCAACCACATAAGAAATTAATATTAACAGCATGCCATTATATTAGCATGTCATTTATATAGCATGCCATTATATTATAGGAAGAAAAGTATAATGTGTACTAATTTTTGATAATGTTTCGTATAAATTTAATAATGCTTATATAAATATTTTTTTATAATGTTTATCGTATAAGTTCATAACTAGTACAAATTTATCATAGTGACGATTAATGGCTGCAAGTGAGGTTAATATAAGCTAATTTTGCACTACATTTTATGAAATTTTATGTCCTGAGAAGTGTTCTCATTTTTGAAGAAGACCGTCCTCATTTTCTGATGGAAATGAGGACATTGCATAATTTGTCCTCATTTTGCATAAAAAAAAACTGGTCACCCTACCTCAGAAGCCCAAAATATGTCTTAACTGGTCTTAACCCAATGGATCCGAATGCTCGCACGGAAAGCTCAATCAACAACCAACCAATGAATAAGATAAGAGTCTCCTAATCCGTGGATAAGAGAAAGAGATGAGAATTTATTAATTTATCTGTGGTAAAAGTGAAGTCTGTGATGGATAAGAATAATTAGTAATTATCAGGGAATAGAATTGCATATCCGTGGTAATTAGTAATGAATGGCGTACGTTTAGATGTATAATGATTGTCTGAATTGTTTTACATAAAGGCTCACATAAGGAAACCTAAAGCTTCAGCATGTGAGCGTTTTACTGAAATTGCTTCCAAAAACGCGTATTTTAAGACGATTTCTTGAAAGTAAGTTTTTTTTTCCTAAATTAACGTAGATTTAAAATTTATATTAATTAGTTGTCTGAAATACATTAACTGCATTTTGATACCTGTAATTTAAAATGCTTAATTTTGGATTTAATGTTTTAAGTTTTAATTGCAGTTTATAGACATTATCATAAGTTTGTTTATTATTAAAAAGAGTAATGTTTTGTATGGTAGGACAAGAAAGTTTAACAAAATTTTGAAATTTTAACACTATTCTTGCATCGTTATGTTACAATATGTAGGTAATAATAATAATAGTTAAGCTATTTTGTTTATTTTGATAGTTCGTAGTAAGAAACAAAAGGAACTACTTACTAAATTCATTTCTAAATTCTTAAACTTTTACATAAATTTAGAGTAATTTAATAAAAATATCAATAATTATAAAAGAATTCAAATAAAAGTAATCTGGAAAGACGTCTTTCAAAATATGCTTTTTAAAAGGACCTACCTTATGATCATTATGAAAGAAATTTGCTTATGTTCTGTAAATAATTATTTATAAGAGTAGGAAAAGATAAAAACTGATTGTTATTGTTTAAGTAGAGTAACAATCTTCAGTACATTACGGGAGTAATTCTGTTCAGGGGCTGTACTCCTTATTTCAGGGGTTTTAATCAGATCTATCCATATTTTCATATTTCCTAGAAAATTACTTTTGGATTCATTGATTGTTCATGTGTCATCCAGATGATATGTGAAGGAATTATATGGTACAGTTTTGATATCTGCCGTCCCAGGAACAGAATTATATCCAATGTTCTGCAACGAGACATTAAAATTTGCAGATGTCCTGCAGGTGTTTTGTCCAAATTTGTCAAAGCACAGTAAAATGCAAAATAAGTATAAAAATAATACTTATTAGTAAAATATTTATTACACATTTATAATAAAACATGATTTAGAATTTTTATAATCTAAAACTGAAGAATACACCCAGAATTTGCAATTTTTTCAATGGCTTTTGGCATTAATATTGTCACCTACTTACAAAATGTTTATAAATTTTGTCTATACATTGAAACAATGACTGTTTCCAGCAATTTTCTAGTATGCTAACAGATTTACAGGTCAGTTGAACATATCTAGGTTTTATTAATTTTAGAATGTTAGCTGTATCAACATCATCCAGTTAGGGGATAGATGAAATGTTCTGCAAAAGCCTCAATTCTTCTGCGACATGCATCGCAGTTTTAAGCACTTTCTGCTCCTGGGTCTGCTGTCCTTGCTGGTTTTTGGATATGGTGACCCAAAGCATAATTGAAATATACACAACAGATGTATGTTTTGTAATATACATTGTGCAAAATATTTTTTTATATTGATTGCTTTCTTAATGTAGTCAAACCTCGTTGACACACATTACGTGAATTACTTTTAACATGAACAGTTTCCACAATCTCTGTCAAAATGACAATTAATTTCTGAGTTACTGATATCATGAACATTTTTTTTTTTAATTCCACTTGAGATTCATGTTAACGAGATTCGACTGTATATACTTTATTAAAATAATACTGACTTTTGAAAGGAATTAAATATGTTTGCCTTCATAATTAGTCTTTTTTTTTTTTTCCAAAGGCGACATATATCATATGAGCTTCATATATTTTAATTGACTGGTATTACTTCTACAAGATACAAAAAGGAAGAAGGCTTCTGGTGTAAGTAATTTGAGTATCATTTGACATTCCAATTTTTAGTTTTTAGTGTGACAAGTCATATTTTTCTTTTTAAATATATTTTATTGTTTGTTAATAATGGTTGGTATATGGGAAAATAAATATGTATAAACCTGATAATGGTACAATTTTGTTCTAGCTCCCTTGCCAGCTTTTGAATTTGTGTCCATTTTGATGATCTTTATTTTTATTTTTTTGATGTTTTAAATTCTTCTTTTCTCATATAAGAAAGGAAGAATTTTTTTCAATACTTATTTTGCTAATATTTTTAACAGTTGTACCTTTTCTTTAATTTATTAAAATATACTTCATATTATGTTTATATTTTTGATGTACGGCTAGGTTCAAAATAGTGCAAGTATAATAAAAATATGGTTTATATGTAAAATAAGGATTACAAGAGTATGGATTATGTGTATTTGATTTCTTAAGTAAACCCAAAAGTGTTTTTTAAGAAAAAAAAAAAAATTATATATGATCGGAGCATTCTCTTTAAGTTTCAAGACAAAAATCTGACCCAAAAATGACAAATTTTTCATTGATCCACAGTGCAAAGAAAAAAAAAAAAGTTAACTGTTATTTAATACAATTAGGAAGAAATACATTAATATTATATGAGTTTTATGAATTATAGCTTTTATGTGAAAGAATTATACAAAAAAAGCCACTGACAATAATTACTTGGATACTGAATGTCAGATATATTTTTTCGAACTTCTAGAAAAATATTTGCTGAATTATCCTTCTTCAAGGGTGTAACTTCAGGGTTGTACTTACAGTAAATCTTAGGGGTGTAAAGAAAATGTTATACTACTTACATTTCATATTTTGTTTCGGTTTAAAAAATCTAGGAATGCTGGGTGTAGGGTTCTAACAATGTCTGTGTGTGTGTGTGTATCACAAATTTTATGAAGTCTCACTAACCGATAAACAAAACTTGACCAAACTTGGTACTTAGTTGGATCCTCACCTAAACTGGTGTTGATTACATTTTGAGATCAGTCATTTAACAGGTAGAGTTGTGATCAGGGTTGGCTTGATTTTGTCCAGCCCGAAAAAACCCTGGTTGGTTTTTTCAATAAAACCCATTTCAAAAAACCTAAGTGGTTTCTTTCAAAATCCTTATTTAAAATTCCACTTTTATCTAACTTACAATAAACCAGTGTTTCCGCTGCGGTAGCATTTTTCACAAAATGCTAAAAGACTTATTCAAAATGCGAAAATGAAATAACATGTTTTTGCTTTTTTGCTAAAGCAATTTACTAAAGACAAATTGAAAAAAAAAAAAAAAAAAAAAAAAAAAAAAATCTCCGAAAATATTATAACGAATCTTTCATGGGAAAAAAATTGCAACATTGATCAAGAAAAATCTATCGTTTCATGCATATAAGGAAAATCAAATGCCGAACTATGCATAAGAATCGCATACAGGAAATCAATTTGTAAATAAGCATGAGGCATTTGTAAAGTGGTCTAATATGAAAGAAAGAAAAATTATACATTGTAAACCAAAAAGCTTTCAATAGTAAACAAATTTCACTTATATTACTTTTCTTTTTAATTTTTGTAAGTTATGTTTTTATTTTCAGATGTACAGTATAAGCTTAATGTAGTTTTACGTGTCATAGTGATAATTATATCGCCAGAAAAATAATATACTTTGAATATAAAATGTTCATATTGCTTTAAAAAAGTTTACAAAATAAAGTAATAATCTAAAAATTTTTCATGTCTGCCAATAATGTGTTAAAATATATGCTTGTACTATATTCAAATTGATCTGGTTACAGTGGTAAGTTTAATTATTAATTACTTTTTTGTTTTTTATTTCAAATTAAAAAAAAAAAAAAAAAAATATCTTCTGTGTATAACTCTTTAAAGACCTGATTAAAAACTTTGGTACTTGCGTATTATCGCAACCAGGCCAAAATTCGCATAAATCGCCAAATTTGGCGACCCTACTTACGGCAACCCTACGTGTTATACATGGATTTTCGTAAAGAAATTATTTTGCTTACTGGTTAGATTGAATGCCGTGAAATACTTTAACTAATACTAATAACTTAACTAATAATAATAATAACTTAATAATAATAATATACTTATAATAATAATAATAATATTAATAATAACTTAATAATAATAATAACTTATAATAATAATAACTTAATTAATACTAATAACTTAACTTTCTTACTCGCGCCAACCTGGTTGCGATATACGTAAGTACCAAAACTTTTAAGTTTACTTTACAAATGAAAGTGAAACATGTCGAGGCGTTTAGAATAATGTGTGAACTGATATTCATCTTTTTCTACTGCTTCTGGCATTTTCGCATTTTGCTAAAGCTTTTTTTTTCTGATTTTAGCTTTTTTGCTAAAGAAATTTTTTACTCAGCTTAAACCCTGCAATAAACATATAAATATAAAACAAATATTATATGTACATTATTAGAACATGAACAAAGAATTTTCAGAAATATTGGATGTTCACAAACTGCTCTGTAGGAAAAAAATTCCTGAAAAATTCCTCATGAAAAAAAATTTATAATTATCTTATTAAAACAGAATAAAAAATTATATATGTAAATAAAAGCAAAATAAGAGTTGTTTATTACTACAAAGAAAACCGTGGGACTCAAGGAATGTAAAATATAAATAAAAATAAAATTAAAAAACATTTCTGAAAACTTTAACAGTGTAACACTGTTAGGCAATGTGGAAGGACGATAATTAAAAGGATTTTATGAGAATCTAATGACTACGAAAAATTTAACAAAGCAAGACTAAATAATTATTAAAATCCAGTTTTTTGTTGTAAAGAGCAGATAAAGAGTTTTAAGATAATTTAAAAAACAACTGTTATAAAAATAACTTTAGAAATTTTAAAATTAAATTTAAAAAGACTTTAGATAGAAATTTTAAAAATTTTGATTTTAATGAATAATTAATATATATATTTTTTTAATTATCTTATTATGAATGATATACTTAATGTAAAAAAAAAAAGAAGGAAGAAAATATTTCTAAAAACTCTGATAAAACCTGAAAATATTCTGAAAAAATCCTTATTAAACCCGATAAATATGGCATTATAGGACAAAATTTTGTATAAATGTACGTATAATGAAAGTTATTTTTAATGCATGATTGTAAAATTAATATGAATTATTAATAATAATAGTAGTAGTAAACAAGAAAAAAAAAACTAATGCATGTAGAAGCATTGCTTCTGCCCTGGGGGTGAAGTACCCCCCCCCCCCCTTGTGATGTAACTCAACAAAGTTATAGATTTCTTTTTTTCATTTTTAATGAAAAGAAAAGAAAAAAAAAAATTCTGTTTTTCAGATGTCGGCACAAAATAGAATTTTTTTTTGGCATTTAGTTTTATACTTCTCTGAGATAAAAATCCTCTGCATTTGTCATGGAAATTAATTTTAATAAATAAATAATTTCCATTGCATGAATTTGTATAAGATTATTTGGAAGAAAGTTTTGTAGTGACTTGGTGACCACAACATATTATTTTATTTTTGAAACCCTTCATCTGAGCTCCATTTCCTTTATTTTCTTGAAACATGTTTTTTTTACGAACGGTTCTAAAAATAACCATTCGCCAAAAATACATATTTGAAGTTGCAAAAATTTTCTAAACAAAATAAATAAAATCGTCATGCAAAAATCGCCCCCCCCCCCCCCCCCCCAAAAAAAAAAAAAAAAAAATCAGTTTTTTAAAAATTACAAAAATCTTAATTTTTTATGATCCACAGGTCCCTATTGTTACCTTTAGTACAATAATCTTAATCCTACAATATAAAAAAACAAAATTGATTATCATAGATAAACCCTACACAGTTTCTATCATAGATTTCTTTCTCAACGATACCGATTTCTGTAGAAATTCTAAAATATATAAAAGATACATATAGATTTTGCCGCTCTTGAAATGATGCTGCCCCATACACTAGCTTGTGCACTTTACAACCATACCATTAGGCACAAGGTACAATGCACTGAACAAATAAAGCTATTTTAATAATATATGCTGAGTATTTACCGATTTCACTAAAGTAAAATATTGAAAACATATATTATTAAGATTCTTCATTTCATAATACAATAAAAGCCACTCAATGAATTCTGACTGCAAAATTTTTCTCAACGTCTAAGAATAAGAATATATGTATGTTAAAATAAATGTAAAAGATATATAAAAACCTTCAGACAACATAAAAGTAAAATAGATGTATGATTGAATATCAGTGGCATGACAGTGGTTTGACATTGTAGTTGTTCTATATTTCACACTGAAATCATTTTCAAAATATTTTGTTATTCTGTAAAAGATTTAATATATATATATATTTACTGTAATAATTGTTTCTGTACCATTTTAAAACATTTCTTTCTTTATTTTGCATTATTATTTTACGAAATGTAAATACAATTTTCTTACTTGTATTTTAATTAAGCAACAAACACAACAAGTTTTGAAAGAAATTAAACTTTCTTCTGCAGATAAAAGATTCATATTATCTAAATGGAATTTACCTCTCTGTCTCATGTTTTCTTCAACCTAGATATTGCACTTTGGAGGAAAAAAAAAGATTTATTTTGAAACGTCATCATTGTTGAACCCCCAACTGGAAGTTCATTTTCATTGAATGTTTTTAAAATGTATATAAACGGTTTTACTTTTATTTATGAGACATGGTTATTTAGGTGAAGTGGATGAAGTTATAAATTGTATTTTCTATTTCACTAGCTCTCTCCTCTGTCCCTCACCACTTTCAGTATGGCCTTCTCCTTTGAATTTATAAAGAATTAAACTCTACTACTCCTGTGAAATGTCAAAATTTGGTTTCCATGAGTCAAAGCTAAAAATTTTACTTTTATTTTCTCCTTTATGTCCTGAAAAGTAACAGATAATGAGAAATAATCATCTAAAACAGGTATGTTGTGGCCATCAAAGAACTTTCTTCTATATTTTCCTATAGAAATTTACGCAATACAAATTATTTATTATTATTTCCATTATGAAAGCAGACTTTTTTCACCTCAGGGAATTATTGCATGAAATGTTCAACGGAAGTAAATTTTTAACGTGCAGTTGACATCCATCCCATTCTCGGGGACTTTTTCAATATAACAGCACCTCCTATCGGCCGATATGCACCAAAATTGACTCAGCATTAAGTCTCGTTTTGTCCTTTTCACATATCAAGTTTAGTTTGATTAATTTGAGTATACGCAATTGAACCAAAAATAGTCTACCTGTAAACTGCAAAAAATTTTCTATAGTAGCGTTACCTATTGAAGGATTGGCATCAAAAGTTGATAGACATTAAGTTATTTTAAGGTGAATCTACACATACATTTATATGCAAATATGTGCATTGGTTCCTGAGATATAGTTTTCTCTGAAATTTCAGAAATAGCTTTATAGCAGTGTCGCCTGTTGTGCTATTGGCACAAAAAATAATAAGCAGTAACTTATATCAAAGTGCATCGACATATAAATTTATATGCAGTTTTATGCAGTAGTTCCTGAGATATGGCTTTCCCTGAAATTGCAGAAATTGTTGTGTAGGAGCGCCACCTGTTCAGCGATTAGCACAAAATGTTTATGGGTACTAATTTATTATATCAAGGTTGAACTATATATAAATTTATAGTTCATTCTGAGCAGTAGTTCTGGAGATACAGTTGGAACGAAATTTTATCTTGCAAACAGACGTTACCTAAAAATAGTTAAATCACATTGTGGACCTCTCAAAACATGTAAATACATCGAAAACCGGAAGTAGAATTTTTTACGAATCCAAAATATTAGTCTATTGAATACAGAAGAAAGTAAAAAGACAAATCACCTTTGTTCTTCATTTTTTCTCTTTAAATTTCAAGCATTTAAAATTTAATATTTTTTGGTTACTTTTATTTTAGCATGTGATTGTCCTTTTCATACCATCACAAAGAAAAATAAAAGGCTTTATATTTTCAAAAATATACAGTTTTATTTATTTTTATTTTAATCCTTCAATTCAATAGTAAAATTCTATCTAAATTTTGTACTTTAGTCTAAAAAGGCAAGGTAAGGAATAACCTTAATACTGCTAAAAATTATACAACTAGTTAAGAAATGAACTAAAGAAGAAAAATGTTGAGATTTCCATTTCTACTAAATATCACCATCTCATAGTACAAACCGCCTGCAGTGTTACTGTGAAAAAGGGTGGGAACTGTCTCATCAATCAAGCAGGTAAGGCAAGTCTGGTGAAAGGTGTGGATTTTAAGAAATTTTCAGTATTTTCATTAAAATCTGCAATATTTCAAGAAAGATTTTTGATTTATGAAATTAGTAAAACTTCTGGAAAAAAATGTATTTGAAAAGTTTGGACTTTAAAGTTTGCCGATTGCAATTTAAATTTTAAGGATTGTCTTCCGTGTTGATTTTTATAAAGTTATAAATGTAACAATATCCTCGTTTTCAAAAGTTCCAAAATTGCAGCTAACGTCACAATCAAACAATAAGAGAAATTGAAAATTTATTAAAAGGGTGGCCTGTAATTTGATCTCAATAATCATGTGCAAAAAACAAAATTAAAAAATATTAAAATGTGAATGAGAAATTTCTCTCAAATTTTTACATAGGTTTAACATTAGCACGTTATTTCTAAATGCTTTCGGGACAGGGCCCTTAACATTAAATAGTAGCAATTCAGCTACTACTGCTTAATATATCGCTCCCCCCCAAAATAAATTAAATATAAAATAAAACTAGTTTGCATAGGTGGACTCTGCTCAGTCCCCCCCCCCCCCCCATCATATTTATGTTCTCATAAATTTCTAGTGCGAGACATAGTATATTCATGTCAAAAGAAATGAATTTGACCAAAGCTTGATACAGTGACAGAATGAAATTCCCGCCTAATAGGCTGTCCACCGTTCACTTCGATATATTTATCTTAAATTATATTAATTAAAGAAACAAAGTGAAATTACTAAATTAAATATATTAAAAAACCTTTACTACCTTCATTGTTTGCTGAAGGTAGTAAAGGTATAACTATGCCATGTTCCACGAATCAATCGAAATAACTACCAATAAAAACGCATGTAATGACAGCAGCGCAGTAGCTCCAGACAGGAGGTGGCGCCACATTTTGAAAAGGCAGAAACCAGCAGAACAGTCCAAATCACTCACACAGAAGCCGTCTGACGAGAATCGGGATCCCGATGGAAAGATTTAACAGCAAACAACGAAGGTAGTAAAGGTTTTTTAATATATTTAATTTAGTAATTTCACTTCGTTTCTTTAATTAATATAATTTAATGTTTAATGTCAAAACCTAGACTTTTAATGTTGATACCTGTGAATACTTAGTGATTTGAGAGTAAACTGCGTCTGCAAATGTCATTACATTATAATATTATCGAGTTTTTTATATTTTGAAAATGATCGCACACCTGTTTAATGAATGGAAAAATATAAATAAAAAATTAGCTAGATCGGAACAAAAAGTTAATTTCCTTAGTGATTATAAACATTTCAAACTAACACCAACATTCTTAAGAACAAGTAACAAATTTCTAAAAGATAACTTTAAAGACGATGTACTTCTTTTCGAAAAAAAAAATATTGAATAAATTAATACGAAAAAGGAAAACTGAATTATTTGAAAATAAAAGACTTTGGAATAAAGCGGCTGAACAACTTAAAAATGTTACAGACTTAGAACATTGGACTTACTATAAAGAAAAAATAGACCGGTATTACGATATTGAAAAGAATGCAATTATAAATAAGTGCAACAAAAGACTCAAATTCTGGATTAAAAAGAGTAATTACCAGCAAAACAATAAGAATGATATATCTTTTATTAACTTGTCCGATGTTAATATTGTTGCGTACTTGGGGATTCGTGAGTTGTCTGAGAATGAAAGGCCAAACGTACAAAAATGCAGTAATTTATTCACAGAAAGTTCCAGAAAAATACAGGTCTATAAACCAAGTATCAGCTTCAATTCAAACAGTAAACACAGCTTAAACAACAGCTGTCAATAGCAAATCCACAGTACAAACTGTATAGCACTAACACATAAAGCAAGTCTCTCCCAAAGAGGCTCATGCGATGCAACATTGACAGAAGCTGATCTGAACTGAACTGACTGCCTTGGCAAGGAAGCGCTCCTTATATACTGTTCCATGGAACCCAGATTTTTCGAGAAAACTCTAAAAAGTGGTCAACCAATCAACTTACAGCTTCCATATTTGGTATATCCCATATAAGGATTTTCTCGCCAAGGTCGCCAAAAAAATCGCCAAGGTGGGAAAAAGTCGCCAAATTTGGCGCCAAATCCATTACCTGCCATATTGGGGCTTTTTAATGCATTTTTAAGGGAAAATAAGGCTATTTCAACACTAAAACGACTAGAAATGCACAAAATTAGCACGTTATCAATTTACTAAGCCTCTTTGAAAGAATTTATACAAAAATAAACACAATTATTTACAATTTTGTAACACTGCCCCCCTCCCAAGGACTGCACGTCCTGGCAGTGCAACCCTTGGTCAAGAGGCGAAACTAAACAAATTTACACAATCTAAAATACAAGAACTAAGTTGCACATAAAGATAACATAGAAATATAAATTAAGTGGGAAATATTTACAAAATTCACAAATATGTACAAATATTTATATACAAATATTTACAGTGAGCATGCGCAAATTTTATCAGTATTTACATTTTTAATTTTAATATTACCGGTAATTGTGGTATTTGGCTAGCCTGTCATAGTGCACCACCTTCGGTTTTGATGAAGGTGTTTTAGTGATCTGCACCACTACATCATTCAGCCTTTTTAAGACTGTGTATGGTCCGTCCCAGTTGCACTGTAACTTGGGAGAGAGTCCTTTGCGTCAAACAGGATTCCACAACCAGACCTTCTCTCCTTCCTGGAACACATGTTGTGTAGCCTTTAGATTGTACCTTGTCTTCATTTTCTCCGTTGCCATGTTAATCCGCTCCCGAGCAAAGTTGTGTACGTCCTCAAATCGTGCCTGGAGATCTTGGATGTACTCCTCGGGTGATGAAGGTGCATCGGGTGGACAACCAAACAGGAGATAACAAGGGAGACGAAGTTCACGTCTGAACAGCATCTGGGCTGGAGTATAGCCGGTGGTTTCATGGACAGCCCTTCGATAAGCCAGCAGGAACAATGGCAACTTCAAGTCCCAATCTTGCTGGTTCCTTGATACTAGAAGTGAGAGGTTATTCAGGATGGTACGATTGAACCTCTCGACCATGCCGTCTGACTGGGGATGTAAGGGTAATGTCCGGGTTTTGTCTATGCCGAGTAGTTGACACAGTCCTTTGAAAACATCAGAGGTAAAGTTCCTACCTTGGTCGGTATGAAGTTGTAGGGGTGTGCCGTACCTTGACACCCATTGCTGCACTAGGACTTCTGCAACTGTGCATGCCTCTTGATTGGGAATGGGATATGCCTCAGGCCGCTTGGTGAAATAGTCCATCACGACGAGGATGTATTTATTTCTACTGGAGGTCCGTGGCAAAGGACCCAAGATGTCGATTGCAATCCGTTCAAATGGTGCTCCCACGTTATACCGTTGCAGTCTTCCTCGACTTCGTTTCTGCGGGCCTTTACGTGCCGCACAAGCATCACAGGATTTACACCATTTCTCCACATCCTCCTTTGCCTTGCACCAGTAGAAGCGTTCCCGAACTTTCTGCAGAGTCTTCATTACCCCAAAATGGCCTCCGGTAGAGCTACTATGCAGTTGTTCTAAAACATCTGGAATTCTTGATCTTGGTAAAACAATTTGCCATCTGAAGCTTTTCCCATCATTAGATTCCCACTTTCTGTATAATACGCCGTTTCTGATATGAAGAGAGTCCCAAAGTGCCCAATAACTTTTCATAATGGGACTGAATCTGGAAATGTCCTGCCAGGTAGATCTGTTGCTGGTAGTCTCCTTCAGCTGTAATATTGGCTTTATGACAGGATCTTCCAACTGGGCTTGTCTAAGTTCTTCGTCACTCCATGGATCGGGATGTTGTTCTGATGGTGTTGAGACAGTAACTTGGCGAGCAACTGGCTGTATTCTTTGGGGTCTATCCTCTGCTTTAGAGCTGTATTTATGATCTTCAGATGGAGGCTTCTAAAAGAAGGCATCTGGATTTTCCCGAAGAGCTCCTTCTGGGTGGCATACTTCAGAGACATTCTTGGTTGCTTCTCTAGGTGTTCTTACTGGGCAGCTTCGTTTGATATGACCGTCTTTTCCACAGCCTCAGCATTTAGTTGTTGGAGTCTTCCCTTTTCTTTTACTCTCAAGAATGCGTAGTCTTCTATTAATTTCTGCAATCATTTCCTGAATCTCTTTAAAATCATCTTGAGAACCATTGACTTTGTCTACTGTGCTGTTCTGGCGATGTTCATGGGAGGCTTGTTGGGCTGCCTCGATCTTTAGAGCATACACCAAGGCTGACTCCACATCCTTCTCGCCGGAGAGTCTGAGGGCTTTTTGAATATCTAGTTCTCCGACAGCATCAAAGAAATATTCTAGGGCTAGATCATTGCGTGTTTCAGGATGACAGTCTGAGAAAGCCAAATGTGAAAGCCTCTGGATGTTTGATGCCAGCTCTTGTAAGCTTTCCCCTGGTCTGACGACGGGACCTTAGCTGGAGTCGACTATATTCTTTGGACCATTTCGCTCCAAAACGTAGCTCTAGTTACAGTGTCGAAGTCATATCGCTGTTCCTTCGCAAGGGTCTCCAGAATATCTGCGGCATCGCCCCGCAACGACCCTACCAGATGAGCCGTCTTTGCAACAGGGTCCCAGCCATTAGCTTCAGACAGCGATGGAAAACTGCGTCTTATATACATGCCAGGAGGAACTGCCGTCGTAGGTGGATAGCTTAATAAATTCCTGATTCTGTATTCTTCTCTCTTTCTTTTCAGTTTCCTGAGGCATGGATTCTAACTTTTCTTCGAGATTCCGAATCTTGCTCTGCTGTTCATTCCCTAGTACTTCTCCGTTCCACTCTTCTTTCATTTTTCTCTCAAGATCTTCCTCCATTCTCTTAAACTTGCTTTCTATCTCTGAAACCTTTCCTTTCAGCTCTTGATCAAAGTTTTCTTTAAATTTCTCATCAAAATTCTCTTCTATCTTCATAAATCTCTCTTCAAAATTCTTTTCCACTTTCAAAACTTTCTCTTCAAAACTTTCTTCTATCTTTATAACTTTCTCTTCTATTCCATCCATTCTATTTTCCATCACCGTTAATTTACTCTCTATTGATTCTTTCGCCGTTGAAAGCTCTCTCTTCATCTCATCTTGATTAGATTTAATTTCTTCGGTCAAACTGGCTTCCATCTTTTCCTGAACTGCTTTCATTTCCTCTTGTGCTACCTTCATTTCTTTCATCTCTTGACTCAGGCTATCTTTCTTCTCTCTCTGCGATGGTTCCATACTTTCTTTCATCTCTCTTTGCGATGCTTCCATCTTTTCCTGTCCTGTTTCCATTTTCTCTATCAATCCAGATCTTAACTCATTCATCTGAGCAGTGAGCCCTTCTAGAAATTTCTTCATTTCTTGCTCCATAGCCCTCGTTATCACCATTCACAGACAAATCCCGCTTCTGACACCAGAAATGTTGCGTACTTGGGGGTTCGTGAGTTGTCTGAGAATGAAAGGCAAAACGTACAAAAATGCAGTAATTTATTCACAGAAAGTTCCGGAAAAATACAGGTCTATAAACCAAGTATCAGCTTCAATTCAAACAGTAAACACAGCTTAAATAACAGCTGTCAATAGCAAATCCACAGTGCAAACTGTATAGCACTAACACATAAAGCAAGTCTCTCCCAAAGAGGCTCAAGCGATGCAACATTGACAGAAGCTGATCTTAGACTGAACTGAACTGACTGCCTTGGCGAGGAAGCGCTCCTTATATACTGTTCCATGGAACCCAGATTTTTCGAGAAAACTCTAGAAAGTGGTCAACCAATCAACTTACAGCTTCCATATTTGGTATATCCCATATAAGGATTTTCTCGCCAAGGTCGCCAAAAAAATCGCCAAGGTGGGAAAAAGTTGCCAAATTTGGCGCCAAATCCATTACCTGCCTTATTGGGGCTTTTTAATGTGTTTTTAAGGGAAAATAAGGCTATTTCAACGCTAAAACGACTAGAAATGCACAAAATTAGCACTTTATCAATTTACTAAGCCTCTTTGAAAGAATTTATACAAAAATAAACACAATTATTTACAATTTTGTAACAATATCAACAGTCACCAAAATGAGCTACTTAAACTAGGACCGAAATTTATTATAGACCATTAAACGAAATTGATATAATTATATTATAACGTAATTGAGAAATCCATTAAAAACAAAAATATTAACAAAGCTGACTTAAAGGAATTGAATAAACTCAAAAAGAATCAAAATATTACATGTACCCTAACGGACAAAACACATAAAATAGCCATCCTAAATCGCATAGATTACAGTACAAAAATGGAAGAAACCATAAACAAAATTGGCGTTAGCATTATAAAGACCCAAACGAAAAACTATTAAATAAAACTAAAAGTATTATTAAAGAAGGAAAATGGCCAGACAATAATCCCCCCATAATCCAAAATCACTGTTACGTATAATAACAATATCTTTATTTTAAAAATACTTCTTGTTAACTTAAATCTCTAAATATAAACTTTATTTCTTATATAAATCTCCTTTTAAAACTTACCTTTATCAATTTAATCAGTTAAATAAGTCTTTAATAGAAGTTCAATATCTTAAAGTAATTTTCCTCATTTGTTTACTTTTTAAGGTTGATCACGCTTATTAGAGCTATACTTTAGCCTGGAATGTTTAGTTGATCCCATTTCTCAGAGCTATACTTTAGCCTGGAATGCTTGGTTGATCACTCTTCTTAGAGCTATACTTTAGTATGGAATATTTAATTACTGGAATTTTCAGCAGATGGTGAACTCGTTCCGGCGTTCTTTCTATCATCCTCGCATAAGATTATTGATTCCCGGATGTAGGCGTTGTCTTTGCCGGTTGTTGTTTTACTATAAATATCGGTGATTGTGCATGTGGTTTTGCTCACATTTAGTTTTGTGTCACGTTAGCTTTTGGACGATGTAAATTGTCTTTTAATATGATTTTACTCTGCCGGTGTTTATTTTCGTTTATGTTAAATGTTACTAATGCCTTCCTCAGTGTTACATTTTTTTATATTTGGTTTTTCTGGGCCATGGTAAAATGTTTTAAGTTTTTATAAAAAACACTTGAGCTGGGTTGAATAAGTTATAATTTAATATATTGTTAACTTTTATTAACTTTATTACTGTTGTTGTTAAATTTATATTTTGTTTAAAGTTTTTAATAAAACTGAAATTATAACGTAAATTTAACTTGTCTTCAATTGTGTCATACACTTAAATTTTCATCCAAGTCAAATTCAAATCGCACTTTCCACTGTAAGTTTTTAGATGGAAAATTGTTTTTATAAACCTCTGCTAACTTTAGATATCCAATAAGGTTGGATAACAATCACGCCACCAATACCCCCTGTATCTTTGGTAAGTATAAAGACCACAAGAACCCACCTAAATTCAGACCACTTGTAAATAAAAGGGAAGCCCCCACTTTTTGTTTGGAAAAATACATGGCTAAAATTTATCACAACATCCTCCCCCCCATCGCAAAACTCTTTAGCTACCGAAGATTTCATCAAAAAATTAAGGGACATTAAAAACAATGATAGGTACTTTTTCGTCAGCTTTGACATGATTAATTTATATCCATCCATAGATATGAACGAAATCTGCCAAATTATTAATGAAACAATTAAAGAAAGGTATCCTGATCCTGAAATAGCCTGGACTCTAACCACTACTACAAATTTTTTGTTAAGGGAAAATTACTTTAAATTTAATAACAAAATTTACCAACAGATAAAAGGCATCCCTATGGGAACCCCCTCTCCGGCTTTGCCGCCGAATTTAAATTACGAAAACTGGAAAATGAAATCCTTAATAAATTAAAAAATAAAATTTTCTTCTGGTATAGGTACATCGATGATGTCTTTGCTGTTATCGACAAAAATTTAAACGTTAATGAAATCCTCAACGAAATTAATAAATTTGATCCAAACATACAGTTCACATGTGAAGAGGAAAGCAATAGGCAGATCAATTATTTAGATGTCAAAATCGCACGCACCAATCAGGAAATTAAAACGACTGTCTATAGGAAACCAACAAATAGCAACGAAATTATAAATTACAAATGCAAAACACCCTACAGATATAAAATTGATGCCATAAGATCATATATAAATCGCGCTTTTCTAATTTGCAATAACCCAGAAGACCTAAATAATGAATTAAACCTAATTAAAACGTTCACAAAGCAGGCTGGATATCCGAAAGAATAGTAAACAAAATTATTAAGAATAAAATAAAACACATTGATAATATACCTAGTTTTCAAAAACCCCCCTTAAAATTCACGACCTCCATATCATACGATCGTGGTGCCTCAAACAAAATCAAACGCGCAGCCAATAAATGCAAAGTCAATATCCCTATAAAACCCAATAAAAATATATTTCAGCTTATCAGAAACGAAAAAGACCCATTCCCCCCCCCCCCCCCCTTGAAACCTCAGGAGTCTATAAAATACCTTACACTGACCAAAATAAACAGACTGGTTCGTATATCGGAGTAACTAAAAGAAAAATCAAAACAAGAATAAAAGAACATATAAGGGATATTAAAACAGGAAATCAGAATACAGCATTAACCAAAACTTTTTTCAGGGAAAACATAGATATAAATTTCGAACAAACCACTAAAATAGCTAATTATGAAGAATACAAGTATGCCATGTTCCGCAAATTAATCGAAATAACCACCAATAAAAACGTGCATGTAATGACATCAGCACAGTAGCTCCAGACAAAAGGTGGCGCCACATTTTGAAATGGTAGAAACCAGCAGAACAGTCCAAATCACTCACAGAGAAGCCGTCTGACAAGAATCGGGATCCCAATGGAAAGATTTAACGGCAAACAACGAAGGTAGTAAAGGTTTTTTAATATATTTAATTTAATATTTCTCTTATTCTAATCTATTAAATTATTTTATCAGGGTCAATTCTGTTGTTTAGTTTTCATGCTATTATTTCCAATGCAATAATCCTCAAAATTCATATTTATATGAAAAATTTACAATTTCGCTATGTTGATAAAATCGTAAATTACGAATAATTTACGAAATTTTCCTATTAGAATATTTGTATTCAATCATGTTCAAACAAATAACATAAATGTAATTTTGAAGTTGTCTAATGTATTTACGATCTTCAAAATGGAAGTTTATGCTCAATTTTGCCTTATTCTGACATGTTAAGTAAATCGTAAATTCCAAATAACTTACGAAATTTTTAAATTGGAAAAATCATAGTCTATGATATTCATGCCAGTATCCAATATAATATTTAAAAAGTAGTCTGACATCTTTATGATGAAAATATCTCTCAAAATTGACGTTTATGTAAAATTTTTCCCTATACTGCCATGTTAAGAAATTCGTAAATTTCCGATAACTTGCGAAATTTCCAAAGTAGCATATTTATAGTTACTGATGTTCATTCCGGCATCAAAACTGATATTTTAAAACTGGTCTGACATTTTTACAGTAAAAAGTTTCCATTTAATGCACATTTAAGTGAAATTTTGTCCTATTCTCCCATGTTAAGAAAATCGTAAATTTCTCATAACTTACGACGTTTTTTAATTCAAATGTTGCAAATGAATAGGGCTCTTGCCAGTATCAAAAGTAATATTTTAAAACTGATCTGACTTCTCTGCGATCATTTGTTCGTGAGATATCGTGTTAACAAACTAACGGACTGACACACTAACAGACACCCTACAGACAGACACCATACAAATTTTGTCATTTTCAGATTCCTCACACCTGAAAACATATAAAAAAGTCAAAAAGCCGAGGTCGAAATTTTTCACGATTACCTAAGTTCCCCATACCTATAGTATGATGGGGAACTAAAAAATGCACTACGTATAGTATTCAGTGTATTTACAACTAAAAGATTAATTTATATATTTATTTTGTTCATCTTATATAAATAATATAATTTATAAATATAGAAAGCTTGCATAAGAAATATTTTTATGCTTAATATTTTCTGCACAAATTCTTATTCACCTATATATTCAATATAACAAGAAACCTTGGTATTACTTTGAACGAGCTCAAAGCTGTGCTGAAAATGAAGTGAAGCTTTTGTATTTTATTACTTTTCAAATGCAAATGAAGAAAAAATTAATTAGTTGCTATCAAAAATTTAAATTTCTACACTAATGGACAAAAAAAAAAAAAAAAAAGCCGCACTGTAGAAAAATTGATACCTTTTTTATTTGTAATAACTTTAAAACTAATTGCTGAAACAAATAAAACTTCATGTTTGCATAATACCAAAGACATGAAATCATTCATACCTATGTACATTTTTGATTTAGTAATTTGCTTTGTTACACTCTACGAAGTATTTAATAAAAATCTACATAAAACTATTTATTTGTCAGATCTAAACAATTACTTAATAAAAATATGTATTCTGCATTGGGATAATTCCACCTTTTATATGGAATTACTGCTTTAATGCACAATGCCATAATATTATACAGTGTTTTAATATAAATCTCAGAAATTTTAATGTGCCAAATATCACAAATAATTTTTTCTAGTTCTGGCAGAGTTGTAGGTTGCATATTTCAAATCCTCTCCCCTCTCCCCCACCTTTTTATAGACGAAGCATTATCGAGCGGATTGCGATTAGGATTATTTCCATGCCTGGTAAAGAAGAAATTCTACAATATTCCTTGTGGAATTTAACATATAAGTGAAAAATGATATGATTACTTACAGAAATTATAAGTGCTCATGGAAACGGATAGAAAATTTTGACAATCTGAATTGAATAAACTTACTGCATATGCCATATAGCAGAACTGAATAAACTTACTGCATATGCCATATAGCAAGGTGCATTATCATCTTGAAATGCTGTTTGCTGAAATGTCCCAGATACCTCCAAAATAGTTGGTCAAGTGCCACTGTTATAATGGCCATGTTTTATTTCAAGTTAATTGATCCCTTAAGCATAAAAATTTTCCTGAATGTTTGAAAAGTTATGCACCTCCGTTTCTCCTTACCATAATGTACGGAGAATGTGTCACTGTTTTAAAAGTGCAATATTCATTAAGTTGGTCATATTTTCGCTATCAGATCTGCTTGTTTTCTTTAGCTCGAAATAAGTTAAAGTTGACTTATCAGGGAGAATCAGTTCAGCCCAATAATTAACTAATCATTTTAAAATTTTTTTAGTCATCTGAGGTCTTGCTTTCTTAATTCTTTTCACTAAGAATGGAATTTTTTCAAATTTTCTGTCATTTAAACCTGTTTTGTTTAATAGTTGTTGTACTGTAGTAAAAGAAAGTATGTTGCTAAACACTTTTTCTGAATCTCTTTTATGTTCTAAATGTAATACAAACCGATTTTTTTGAGCAATGGCTTTTTAACTTGCGGTCATCTTGCTTGGATGAGCAACATAGCCGCCTAAAGTCAAATTTCCAGTTTATAAACAGACAAAAAATTTGATACCTTATTTAATATATACAAAAATACCTTACATAATGTCCTTAGTTTCTTTTACCTGCACAATACGTATTTCGAGTGCTTCACATTCATCTTCAGGTGCTAAGTGACCTCTTCATCTGTCCCCATTGTTGATTTTCGTCGATTCGTTTGTCTTCTTTTCACTTTAGAGTTATATTTAGGATTGATTGCCATTCTTTTGGTATTGTCGAGTGTTCTCTTTCGTTAATTGCGTAGGGGTTAGTCAGAATTTTCAGGGCCTCTCGTTTTAGGGCATAACTGTGATTATTATATGGAACAAGTTTATTAG
Source organism: Salticus scenicus (assembly GCA_963930645.1). NCBI lineage: Eukaryota > Metazoa > Arthropoda > Arachnida > Araneae > Salticidae > Salticus > Salticus scenicus. Next base: position 33,270,153 of record OZ005662.1, read on the forward strand.
TTGTAATTGAGTTAATGTTGATAGGGTTATTATGGTGGGTAGAGGACAGCGCGGTAGATAGTCTATGATGTTTTAAGTCTGATTTGTGCTCTTTTTCGCGATCGCAAATTTCCCTTTTTGTAACACCTATATAACAGGCGCTTTTTTGTTAATATAATAAAAGTCAATTTTGTAAATACCAGGGGTGGAATTATTGTCTATTTTATCTTTTTCATTTATAATATGTTGGAAAATATTGGGTTTGATATGGGGATGTTTATATTAAGTTTTTTTGCTTCATTTTTTATTTTAATGCTTGCACCGTTGCAAAAGGGGATAGAAATTGTAAATTTAGGTATTAATTTTTGCGCATTATTAATTTTATTGAGGTCTTTAATACGTTTTTTATAAAGTTTATTGACAAGATTTTTTGGGTATTTTGCGTTATGTGCGATGTTTTTAATAGATTTTAGTCCATCATTAAGGAGGGTTTTATTGGAACAAATAAGAATTGCGCTGTTAATATATGAATGGTGATTTTTTTTTAATTTTAATGTCTAGATAATTTAATATATTGTTAGATTCGTTTTCCATAGTAAATTTTATATTTTTATCTAAGTTGTTTAAGTCTGTCAGTATGCTATTAGTATCAATATAATTTGGAAAAACTGCTAAAATATCATCCACATAACGTGTCCATAATTTACTTTTATTGATAATGTGTTTAATGTTTTTATTGATAATGTTGCAGTTTTTCCAAATTATATTGATACTAATAGCATACTGACAGACTTAAACAACTTAGATAAAAATATAAAATTTACTATGGGAAAACGAATCTAACAATATATTAAATTATCTAGACATGAAAATTATAAAAAATCAAAATAACACATTCGATAGAACTATCTACAGAAAACCTACCGCTAGCTCTGAAATTATTAATAATCACTGCCATACCCCCCTCCCATATAAATACGCTGCTATCTGTTCATATATTAACCGCACAATTCTTATTTGTTCCAATAAAACCCTGCTTAATGATGAACTAAAATTAAAATATATTAAAAACATCGCACATAACACAAAATAACCAAAAAATCTTGTCAATAAACTTTATAAAAAACGTATTAAAGACCTCAATAAAATTAATAACGTGCAAAAATTAATACCTAAATTTACAACTTCTATCCTCTTTTGCAATGACGCAAGCATTAAAATAAAAAATGAAGCAAAAAAAATTAATATAAACATCCCCATGAAACCCAATAGAAATATTTTCCAACATATTAGAAACGAAAAAGATAAAATAGACAATAATTCCACCCCCGGTATTTACAAAATTGACTTTAATTATATTAACGAAAAAAGCGCCTTTTTTATAGGTGTTACAAAAGGGAAAATTTGTGATCGCAAAAAAGAGCACAAATCAGACTTAAAACATGACTATCTACCGCACTCTCCTCTACCCACCATAATAACCCTATCAACATTAACTCAATTACAACTAATAAACTTGCTCCTTATAATAATCACAGTTATGCCCTAAAATGAGAGGCCCTCGAAATTCTGACTAATCCCTATACAATTAACGAAAGAGAACACTCGACAATACCAAAAGAATGGCAACCAATTCTAAATATAACTGAAGTGAAAAGAAGAAGACAAACGAACCGACGAAAATCAACAACGGAGACAGATGAAGAGGTCACTTAGCACCTGATGATGAGTGCGAAGCACTCGAAATACGTATTGTGCAGGTAAAAGAAACTAAGGACAAGGACATTATGTAAGGTATTTTTGTATATATTTAATGAATTTATCGTCCTTCTTGTAAAATAAAGTGATTAAATTTGATACCTTACTAAAGCAATCTTAACAATATTTCGTTAACATTTAATTATTTTACTATCTCACACATTAAAATATTTTTTTGATTTTCATTCTAAATTTAATCCTTTTTGTGTTATCATTAATTGACGATTAGAACGTCTGTCGTCATTCGACGTCATGGTGAAATTTAACCTATAGGAGTCTTCATTTACCCCACAAATAAAGGACTATAGCCAATCATAGCGCAGCTTTTACCCACAAACAAAAGGAAACTCCGCCTCGTTCTAGTCGTCCATTGCTTAATCCTTGTCATTTTTGAAATAATTTCTAAAATTACAATTTTCCTGACAATTGCGTTTTGTTTGTAACACTGGGATCAATCCTAAAGTGTACGTGAAGGACAATATAACAAAACCTGTTGGAAAGTTTGCTTTTTAAACGATAAAATTGGCAGTTGCAGAAAGAGAAAAGGAAAAATCTCAAAGCGTGGCTTTTTTTCCCCCTTAATGTATATATGTAAAATGCATAATAAAATACTTTAATGATGTTTACAATGAGAAAACTAATTAATATGAATAAACTTCAAAATATCATTTAAATGCATCTTGGCAATGATAGGACGTCACAAAGATTTAAAATAGAGTAACTAGATGTGCAGACTGTTTACAAATTTTTTTTTTTTTTTTTCTAAACTAAATAGCAAAAACTATAAACAGATTCACAATAACTAAATATGATTATGTGCCATAATTTAATTTTCCCAGCAAAATACAATGAAAAATTGTAGGCAATTCAATATTAGCGCCAGTAGATTAAAAAATACCCTGACCGGATTGTACCTCAGAACTGACGTTTAAAAGTAGTAAGTTCAAACCTTTAAATAAATTACATAAGTTGCTAGAACTTGCAACAATTGCCTCAGGTCAAAAGAAAACACGACCCTCCATCAAGAGAACAAGTAGGCATGAGTGCTGCTTTATTTGCAGCACTAATGCCTATTTTATTTACCTGATGAAGGGTCTTGTTTTCTTTTGATTCGAGACAATTGTAGGATGTTCTTTTATTTTATTGTCTTTATTCAAAGTTTTGTAGTTATTCCTGATTGACTGTAGTTAAACTGGCGAAAAAAAAAATTACAAGTACAGTACAGGTCACTTGCATGGGGTCAAAATGTATTTGTTTACATTTACAAATACTCCTGACGACTGCTGATTCTGGTGGTCCAATTGCAGTCAAAATCATACCATTAGAATTTTAAACGAAAATATAGTGTTTTTTAACAAAAAAATTACCTGTAAAAAATAAAAAATAAAAAGTTAAAACACTAAGTAGTATTTGCCAAGGTTGACGAACATTGGTAAAATGTGAAAAATAGAAACCAGTAGTCACCGTACATGATACATATCACTATGTTATGAGAAATTTTAAAAAGTCTCACCTAAATCGTATCCTATATTTCATAAACATTACATGCAATGCTTTAGAAGTAATGCCAAACACAACAAACAGTAAAATATATCAACAAAAGGCATACCAGCTTTCTTAATCATTTTCTTTATGCTGATTACGTCCAACTGTCATTTAGTGCATTTTATTTATTTTGCTTTTCTCACTCTTTCCCAAACATTTAAAAAGAGCCTTCCATGGCCTATTGGTTATTTCACCACACTGCTAATCACCTAAAAGCGTAGGAGAGCGGGTTCGATTCCTGTGCTGGCCTTGGGTGTTTTTCCAATTTTTTGTAATGTAAATCTGTCATGTGCTATCTGTCTTTTTCTGACAAACATTTACAAGCGGACTTCAAGTCAAGCATACAAATCTTATGTATATGTGTTATCAATAAATAAATAAATAAAATAAACATTTAAAAGTGAACTATTTACATGATTAGGAATAGGTAACTTTGGAGAATTTAGTGCTGGCTAATTCAAAATTCATACATGTTATTTATTAAACACTGATTTTAACACTTCTTTTATGAGGGTGGCGACTACTGGTGCAAATTTTAGGGGTGATGAATATTGGTGTCTTTATCTAATATTGTTTGTAAGCAATATATATATGTATAAAAAACTGCATAGAAAAAAGAATATTTGAATTAAAATGGAAATATTCAGATAAATGTTATTAGATCTTTTTTATTTTTTAACCAAATGTTCATTAAATAGCTAAAACCACTATTTGATGCTATTCTAATTTTCTAAAAATATTGCTAAAAAAATATTTATTTTCTATCATGTAAAACTACTACTTGTTAAGCTGAACCGATATAACAGTTAATTTACAGAATAAAATTTTTCTGTTTTAGATCTGAAAGAGAATTTGGTTGACTTTCCTCATCAATAAAGTTTGGGTATGAAGAAATTTTCATGAACTTTCACTGAATTAATTTTCTTTCACTGTTTCATTTTGTTTCAAGTCAAGAATAACTTTACTTTGTAGTTTATTCCAAGATCACTTTTAGAATTAAATCTGATAGAGAGTTTTAGATTGAAAAACTAAATAAGAAACAAATATAACAAATTTTTAAGAAAAGTATTTGAAAAAATCACATTCTTCAGAAAAGTTTTGGTTAAGATTACCCCCATTAAAAACACTTTATTGCACATTGTTAAAGGAAAATACTGCATATATTGGTTCCTTAATTCTCTCTTAGATTGTACTTTCTACATAATGATCTATTTAACTATGCTACAGAAAACATTAAATTTTAAAATATACATAATATAATGAACTTATTATACATCATTTCAGCACTAATTGAAAAAAAAAAACTATTTAACTGTCAAATTTGCTCAAAAAAAAAAAAAAAAAAAAACTTTTACACATTTTTATACATATTTGAAAAGAAGTCTTACAACTATGAATCTTGCACAAAAATATTTTCTTGGTTAGGACATATATATATATGGATCTTCATAGTTATATAACAAATAAGCCTTATAACTGTGAAGTTTGCTACAAAACATACTCTAACAGTTGTAGCTTAAAAAATCATTTTTGTGCAAATACGAAGGAGAAGACCTATAATTGTAAATTGTGCTCTGCAAGATATATATATAAGGGTGACTTAAATAGGCATCAGCGTACTCATACTGGAGAGAAGCCTTATGTTTGTGAAGTGTGCTCAAAAGGCTTTTCTCACAAAGGTAGCTGTAATAGACATCTTCTTCTGCATTCTGGCAAGAAGCCGTACAACTGTGAACTATGCTCCAAAAAATTTTCTTATAAGGGTAATTTAAATAGACATCTGCGTACTCACACTGGAGAAAAACCTTATGTTTGTGAGTTATGCTCTAAAAAATTTTCAGATAAAAGTGCATTTGGTCGACATTCACTTGTGCATTCTGGGAAGAAACCTTTTAGTTGTAAAATTTGTTCCAAACATTTCTCTGTTTCATCATCTTTAAAGAGGCATCTCCTTATACATACAGGAGAGAAACTTTTTAATTGTGAAGTTTGTTCGAAAATGTTTGCTGATAAATTTGATTTAAATAAACACCTTAAAATTCATACTACTGAGAAGCTTTTTGTCTGTGAATTTTGTTCTGAAAGATTTCGTCTGAAAAATTATTTGAGAAAACATCTTTTAATTCATACAGGAGAGAAACCTTTTATCTGTGAATTTTGTTCTAAGGCATTTTCTCGAACACAAAATTTGAGAAATCATCTTCGAACTCATACTGGGGAAAAATCTTATAAATGTGAAATATGCCTTAAAAAATTTTCTTATAAGCAGAGTTTGAAAACTCATCTCCGTACTCATACTGGAGAGAAACCTTTTGACTGTGAAATGTGTTCCCAGAAATTTTCTCGAAAACAGGTATTGAGAGGCCATCTTCGTACTCATACAGGAGAGAAACCTTTTGAATGTGAATTTTGTTCCAAGAGATTTTCTCACAATAATAATTTGATTGCACATATTCGTGTTCACACCGGAGAGAAACCTTTTGAGTGTACATTTTGCCTCAAGCGATTTTCTGAAAAAAATATTTTGAGCAGACATCTTCATACTCATTAAGAGATTTTTTTCTCATAAATAGTAGGTATTAAAAATTTCATCTATGTTTTAGAACAAAAATTTTATGACTGTGAATTGTAGTTGAAATATTTTTTTGAAAAATAAATTTGAAGAGTTATCTTTGAACTTATGTAAGAGAGGACCATAAATATAAAAGTAGAGAAGGCTTTTGATAGTAAATTGTGCTCAACTTTTTTTTAACATCAATTAAATTAACATCTTTGTTCTAATACAGGAAAGAAGAATTAGATTTATAATGGTTCTAAATCTTTTTAAAAGTAATGGGGGAAAAGTGCATTTGCTCTGAAGTATGATTCAAAGCATTTTAGATTATAGTACATTTGTTTTATCAAAATACCTTTTACTGTTAAAATGATTTCAAAATGCATCTGCGTACACATACTTAGTAAAAGTCATTTAGTTATGATATTTGCTCTAAAAAATTTATCAAAAGAGCTCGTTAAACTGTGCATCGTTGTATATTTACTAGGAAGAAGCTGGGGAAAGTAGGAAAAATTGAGTAAATTCAAATAAATTTCATACAAAAAAAAAAAAAAATGTGATATAATATCAATTTATAATATTAGATTTAGAAATTTCAATTTTGAATTATCTTTCTTTATGCAGACGATATTTTAGAAAATGATTTTCCATGAATGTATTCTTCCAAATTAAAAAGAAATTACCATTGTATAAGTTTAATTATTTTAATGCACAGTGCAGCATAGCAGTTGTGCATTATTGTTAAAATAAATCAGTTATGTATTAAATGATATATTTATATATATGTGTATATGTGCAAGTATTTAGAGAAAGCCTGTACATAGCAATAAGAGAAAACATTGTTCTTTAAATTAAGAAAACAATGCATCATTTAAAAGCTCCTTTGCTCAAACTAAACTTATGCATCTGGTATGGAATCTGATCATTATAGTAATCTCGAAATTAGTATCTTGATGAGATAACTTATTTTAACAGAAAGAGAAGTATGTAGTTTTGTTGATTTAACTCCTGGAGGAAAACTTGTGATTAGCGTTAAAAAAGAGGTACATATTATGATGAGAGGCAGAAAAAATGGCACCTGCAATTTGCGTAACATGTACTACAATGAAAAATGATCGCATTATTGATAAAAATTAGGAAGTATTTTGAGCTTTATTTGACCACTGTGATATATTTGGCCATAACATTCAATTATCTGTATTATGAATAAAAACTATTGAATTTTTTACTTTTTATAGAAATATTATAGATATATTTTATAGAAAGTAGTAATTTTAAGTCAAATTTTAGAAGAAAAATTAGAAATTTTAATTAAATTGGTTCAGCATTCACTTAGTATCTGTTGAAAGTTTTGAGGGGGGGGGGGGGAGCTAGGAGACGACTGCGAGAAAATAATTCTTTTTATATCACCATCTTACTGATTTTAATGAAACTTTGTATAACAATCACTTATTATTTATGAAAAAATTACATTGTCACATCCACGGGGAGGAGAAAGCAGAGAAAGGTATTATAGTATATGTATATATATATGAACACCTTTTCAAACATTGCTATGTGTATATATATATGAGTCCCATTGAGTGTTATATCTAAGGGGGCCAAAAAGGTGGTGCATGTAGATTTTTTTTTGGACTGAGGATTATTAGTGTCAATCTGGGATTTTTGTGATATTATTTTTCGATAGTTGGACATTTATCGAAAATATAATTGAATAATTTAAAAGCGATGTTATAATTAAAAAAAAAACTTTTAGTCTTCCCTTCTAAACTAAATTCTGCTTTTAGCAGAATTTCATCAAAATATTTTTTTTTTTTTTTGGGGGGGGGGGGGAAGAAAATTAATAATAATCATTATTGAAACAAACTATATCGAATAGAAACTTTCACAATAGCTCATGACTCGATGCCAACACAACACTTCCAAGTCCGAATTTTTTGTTTAGGACTTAGGACTATTAGTCTCAATCTGTGGTTTTTTGGGTGTCATTTTTCGATAGTTGGACATTTATCAAAATCTAAAATTTATCGAATATCTAATTAAATAATTAAAAAACAATGTTATAATTACAAAAAAAAAAAAAAAAACTCGCAGTTCTCTATTCTACCTAAATTCTGCTTTTGCCAGAATTTCATCAAAATCTTTTTTTTTTTTTTTTAAAGAAAAGAAAATTAATAATAATCAGTATCGAAACAAACGATATCGAAAAAGTTTTTTTTTTATCTGTCAGATACTTAATACACAATAGAGATTTAATTTTTTTTTTTTATTACACATTTAATTTTAGTTATTATTTAACAGAAGTTAAAATTATAACTAATATATATATATTTATCACTCCATTATCGATTTAAATAAAACTTTGTGTAAATACCACTTACTGCCACTAAAATGCTTCTTGCTTTTCAAAAGTTTTAGTATTTTGCTTTGGTGTGATATGCAAAAAATTAAATAAGATGAATTTTATCACTTTTTAGCTTCAAAATGAAATATTAAAAATCTAAAAATTCAATATTTGGAAAAGGATAAAAATTTTAACGATTACATATTTTTCAAATATGAAATCGGAATAATAATAATAATAATAATAAAAGAAAATGTGTAATTTAAAAAACTAATTTCTCCATTAATTAACAGAGTTACACTGCCAATCAAATTAGGTGAAATATCCCCTGTAATTGAAGTGTTGGATACATTTTTTTTAACTTCTGCTTCATTATCCTCGCAATAAACAGCAATCAAATGCTCAGCAGAAATGTTGCGATTTCTAATCTTTCTCCATCCTCAACATATATGTATCAGTTTTTTTTTCAACTTACTGTATTAGGTTCTACAGTGGTCTTCAAAATTATAAGGACGACTGAAAAATCTCCAAATCTTAGCTACTGTTTACTGGAAAATTATGCAAATTTTATGGCAGGGAACTAATGATAAATGAAGCAATTTTCATTAGATTTTTATTAAAATATATAAGAAATCGGTATTCCTAAAATTTATATTGGATTTAGATAGCCCTGTGACATGGACAAAATTACAAGGACAACTGTATATTTGTGTTCTAAAAATTACAATTTTCATGATTTTTGGTCTCTACTCAGCACTCTCAGACGATATAAATGCTTAATAAGCAGTTGGGAATGTTATATTCCATTTCTGCAGTCATGCCGCTGGTACTAAACTTTCGGAGTTTGGGAAACAGAAAGTGGTTCCTTTAAAATTTTCAGGACTTACTGCACGGCAAAACTAAATAATTAGAAAATGGTCATTTATAATTTTCTTAAAAATACTGCTAAATATGGAGAACAAAGACGTACAAGTAGCTCATTTTATGTTTCTGTGTGTAAGAAACGAATGATAATAAGGTGGGATTACTTCTAAAAAACTGTTATTCACAGAAATTAAGCGAGAATTAAACTTATAATGCAGTGCTTGAACTGTTCGACATGTTTTACAAGAAGAAATAAACATTCTTTATTGAAAACACTTGCCACGACTGCGTCATACTAAAGTTAATTTTTGAATGAGGAGGGACTTTGCCAAAAAATGCACTATGGGGAAAAAGTGGAATGTGCATCTAGTTCATCCAAATTAAAGTTTCTCTCGTCGGAAAAGATAACATTGTAACAGTCTTTTCCCATAGTAAGAAATTTTCGGAAACCCCCTCCCCCTTCCAGTCTCTTATGAACTTTTGTAACAGGCAACCGTGACAAGTATTTTCCATTAAGAACATTTATTTCTTTTTGTAAAACACATCAAACATTTCAAGCACTGCATTATATTTATAAGTTTAATTCCAGTTTAATTTCCGTCAATACTTTTTTTTTTTTCTTTTGAGCAATCTCGCCTTATCATTCTTTTCTTATGCACAAAAACATAAAATGGCCTACTTGTATGTCTTAGTTGCCCATATTTGCCAGTATTACAGTATGGAACTATTTATCTGGAATCCAGTTATCTGGAAAACCAGTTATCCGGAATTATGTTTTTAAACAATGAATTTCCACTGTATATTAAAAAAAAAAAAAAAAAAAGCATACTGTAGAATTTATATATTTTTAAAAATAGTAATGGTATAGCATTGTAATCTGAAACAATTAAAAGTGAAAGAAATATTTAATAAATAATAATTCCATTTAATTTTCTTATATTTAAAAGTAGTATTTTTATATTTGGTAGGGGGTATAAGTTAGTCATACTTTCAAATTCTACATGTTTTCTATATTATAGCAGATTCGAATAATGAAAGTATTTATTTTTCTTTGTGTGTTTTTTTTTTTTTTTTTTTAAGTGTAACTATAATGCATAATTACCTGTCATGACATATTTTTGTAGCTTATAACTTGCTCCATATAGTATAATGTAAACTGAAAAGATAGCTTTTAGTTCTGAAAAATATCGATAGACGGCGTCACTACGCAATATCATAAAACTGACAATTTTATTTATCTGAATAAGGGTAAAATGGAGAAAATTGGTCCTGTACTTTATTTATTTATTTGGGAGAAGGGGTAAATAAAATCAAGTAACCTTTAAAAGTTTATATGAATATTTTGCTCTTCCATGGACATAAAAAACATGAATTTCCATAAGAAATAAAAAAAAAAAAAGCCTGTAAAATCTGATCTTAATTTTCAAATCCTTTGTAATATAGTCAATGTTTTAAAATCATTGGCTAATCATAGTTAAAAACAGTTTGATTTGGGGAGATTTTGATTTTTATGTAAAGTTAATAAATTCCAAAGTTTTTTATTTTTTTTTCACATTTCAAATTTTGATTAATTTATCTTGATTTGAAAATTATTTTAATACTTTTATTAAAAAATCTAGGGGGCTCTGCCCCTTGCTCACTCCACTCACCAATCCCCAAAGGAGGCTTTGTCTCCTCCCCGACTCACTTTACTTATTGACGCATGCAGAAATCTGCCCGCCTATTCGCTGCTTTCTTTCACTAAAAAGGAATATTAATAGTGCATATTACAAGGCAAAAGCAGAAAATTATTATGGAAATCCTCATATTCAATGTCAAATTGAAATATATATATATATATTAATAGAAAGAAAATCATAATATCTAGACCATTTTGCATTACAGCTTTAGTATATGACCTTTTTTATTTGTTTTTTACAACCTTAAATCCTGGTGACGGTACCCCAGTTGGTAGAGTGCCGAGCTCGTAATTGTAAAATTGTAGGTTCGGTTCTCGAGCCGACCAAAGACTGTCGTGTACACTAATGGTGGCTGGTGCACATAAAATATGTCATGACCACAATATCCTCCATGTTCTCATCAAAATTATACCTCTGGGGACCACCGACGCTGAGGAGCTATCCCCTTCGTGTATGACCAAAACTGTGGTGGCATGTTTCTGGAATATCCATAGGGATGCATCCCAGACCGTCGCCAATTATCCATAGCTCAGTAATGGTGTGACGTCAATCACAACCTACCTAATTATCTACCTACCTACAACCATGGATCATATTTTAATTTTCCCGTGTAAGATGATTAATTTTCTAAAAGTATTGCAAAAATGTTGATATTTATTTTCTTGGTTTTTTACATCCATGGTTTCGGGGCCGCAGTACCCTAGTCGATAAAGCGCTGAGCACGTAATTGGAAGATTGCTGATTCGATACTTGAGTTGGCCAAAGACCGTTGTGTACACTAATGGTGGCTGGTGCACATAAAATCTGTTGTGGTCGCAAATTCCTTCGTGTTCCCATCCCCACTGTACCTCTGGGGATCACCAAAGTGGAGGGGGATTCTTTCCGTGAAGGTTCAAAATTGTGATTACATGTCTCCAGAACACCTCTAGCAGTGCCCCCCAGACCGTCGCCAATTACTCATAGCACAGTACTGGTGCGATGTTAAATCCAACCAACCAACCTACCTACCTATGTACAACCATGGATCGTATTTTAATTTTCTCGTGTAAAACGACTTCATGACAGAAGAACAATGTCACTGGGAGAAACTTTTTTCAAAATGGCAAACAGAGTACCTTCATAAATTTGTAGTTTTTAGTTAATAACTTCTTTAATTAAAATGATAGAAATTTCTAAGTGGCTGAAATGTCTTCTTTGGAGTACTTGGAAGACATTGATACCGCTTATGACGCGAAGGACCCTGCCCTCCGTTAGAAGATGCTGTTGCAGACAAAAAAATTTGACGTCAGTGACAGTAACTTTTTTTTAAATATATATATATTTAAAAAAAAAAAAAATCGGATTAATTGAATATTTAAATTTGATTAATTGATAAAAAATATGAATTAATTTTTGATTTAAAATATTTATTTTAAATCTAATATTAATACTTATTTTTTATCATTTATCATTTAATCAAATTTAAATATTTAATTAACCTGAATTTTAAATATTTATTTCAAACAGAACCATATGCATTTGAAAATTCTGATTAATGAGGGTTGCTTTGATGACCAACCAGTTATCCAGAATAGTCTTGTAAAAACCATTTTGGATAATTGGTTCTCTACTGTATTAAGAAAATTATAAATGACCATTATCTAGCTATTTAGTTTTGTCGCAATTTGACATGCAATAAGTCATGAAAATTTTAAAAGGACCACTTTCCATTTCTCAAACTTTGAAAGTTTAGTACTAGTGGCATGACTGCAAAAATGGAATACAACCTTCCCAACTGCTTATATTGTTTGAGAATGCCAAGTGGAGACCAAAGATCATGAAAATTGTGATTTTTAGAATATTTTTCCTGTTGCTTGGCACGATGCCATTGTTATTCCTTTTCCTAAACCAGGCAAAGATGCTACTGACCCAAAAAATTACAGGCCCATTGCTCTTACAAGCTGTCTATGTAAACTACTCGAAAAAATGATAAATACTAGATTGGTTTTTATTCTCGAAAGAAATAATTTGATTTCTCCATGGCAAAGTGCTTTCCGACGGGGCTGTTTTACGGTTGACAATATTTTATTATTGGAGACAAATATTCACAAAGCTAATGTAAGACAACCATTTGGTGTCAATTTTTTTTGATATAGTAAAAACTTATGACAAGACATGGCGCTATGGTGTTTTAAAAGATCTTTTTAATTTGGACTTTTGAGGAAATCTTCCCATTTTCATTAAAAACTTTTTAAGGGTCAGATGCTTTCAAGTTCGTATAAGATCAGTTTATTCAGATTTTTATTTTCAGGAGGAGAGTGTGCCTCAAGGCAGTGTTCTGAGCATCACACTTTTTTCTTTAAAAATAAACGATATACTAAAACAGTTACCACAATGTGCCAATGGAAGTTTATATGTTGACAGTCTGCAAATTTCTTGCCAGGGAAATTATATGCACTTCATTGAACGCCAATTACATCTTGCCATCAACAATATCGTTAACTGGACAAATAAAAACGGTTTTACATTTTCTACTGACAAAAGACAGTGTGTGCATTTTTGCCTCAAACAAGGTCTTCATCCTGACCCAGAGATTTTAATGAACAACAGGCCAATTTCAGTTGTTGGCACTGCTTGCTTTCTGGGTGTATTTTTTGACAGAAAATTGACTTTTAAACCACACTTAAGAACTAAATGTGACAAAGCTCTTAATTTTCTGAAACTCCTTTCTAATATTTGTTGGGATGCCGATCGTCCATCCCCCCTGAAAATATATCGAGCTGCTATTCGCTCAAAACAAGATTATGCCTGCCATGTTTATGGATCAGCACTTGATTCTTATCTTAAGAGACTTGACACAACACATCATAGTGCACTAAGAATTTGTTCTGGAGCTTTCCGTACTACTCCTGTCTTTAGTTTAATATGCTAACTGTGTGGAGCCTTCTCTCACTGAAATTAAAGAATTTCATGTGAATTGTACTATGGCATCCTCTCACATCCTAATCATCCACTTCATTCACTTTTAAATAGCAACGATCATAATCTTTATGTGAATCGCCCATCTTGCATCCCACATTTCTCTCTTACAAGGAGAGGTCACAACATGGAAAATTCAGATTGGGACGAAATTGCGCAGGATTGTAGTATACTATGAGGGTAACAACATATTAAAGCAGTAGGACCCACTATCCACAAAATTTCGAGGAAAAAGGATTTAAAGTTTTAGTAATCTTTAAATACAAGTTATATCGCGCGCGAGTAAGCGCCTCAGTGGTGTGATCTTAAAGCGCGAGCCTCCCAAACAGATGACTTGGGTTCGAGGCTACCTGCGGGACTACTTTTTTTTTTTTTTTTTTTTTTTTTTTTCGTTAAACTTTTTATGTAATTTTAACTTTTTATTTATTTTACAATTCAATTCAAAATTTGAAAATTTTAATAAAAAATTATTTAATTTTCTTCAGTATAAAATAACTTTTTCTATTTTTAATATTTATAACTTAAAAATACAATAAATTTATATAACTTAAAAAATAAATTTTAGTTTTATTTTAACTGTAAAATAAGGAAAAACTAAAGAAACTGTTTTTAATTATTTATCTAAATATTTTATTTTACTTTAGGTATATTTAATTTTATTTTTTAAATTACGAAAAAAAAAAAAAAAACAGAGAAATGATGATTTTAATTGCATATATAATTACTATCCAAATTAAACAATTACTTCTCCAATCAATACAGTTTCTTAAAAATTATAGTATAGGATTGTGATGCTATTAAATTATTACAGTAAAGAAATGTTATCTTTAAATGTAGATTTTAAATGTTTAATGAACATCGTTTCTTTTTTGATAACGACTTCCTTTTTTTTTTTTTTTTTTTTTTTTTCCTTCTGTGCACAAAATAAAATTCCACCTGCTCTTTATTATTAACAAGCTAGAAGTGTACGTAATTTATACACATTCAAACCAAATCAGGAAGCTCAAACCAAGATTTAAGTACACCTGCTAACTATATTACACTTTGTTTACAGCTTGCTTATTTTTTAATTTTTTAAATATTTGTCTGTTTTTCTTTATGTTTCTTATTTAGGGTTTTGTAAAACTTAACATTATTTTTTAAGTTATAGAAATTTATTGTATTTTTAAGTTATAAATATTAAAAATAGAAAAAGTTATTTTATATTCAAGAAAATTAAATAATTTTTATTAAAATTTTCAAATTTTGAATTGAATTGTAAAATAAAGTAAAATAAATAAAAAGTTAAGATTACATAAAAAGTTAAAGAAGAAAACATCTCCTGTAGGTAGCTTCGAACCCAAGCCATCTGGGTGGGAGATTCGCGCTTTAGGATCAACCCACTGAGGCGCTTACTCGCATGCGAAATAACTTGTATTTAAAGATTACTGAAACTTTAGATGCTTTTTTCTCGAAATTTTGTGGATAGTGGGTCCTACTGCTTTAATATGTTGTTACCCTCATAGTATACTACAATCCTGCGCAATTTCGTCCCGATCTGAATTTTCCATGTCGTGACCTCTCCTTGTTAGAATTAAGAACTTTCTTGCTGGCACCTCTCACATTCATACCAAAGTTCGTTCTCGGTCTCTTTTAAAAATGACACCTTAGAATTTCCAGGTTATTTCTTGTTTTTATCCGTTTAATGGGTTTGACAAATCTAACACAGATGCTTCTATTTTTCAGGCCCTTTACTCATCTCATCGCTCTTATTATAAGGACTATGTCGAGATTTCTACTGATGACTCCAAGACAAGTAATAAAGTGTTGTGGTGTTGGTAACACAACTTTTAGCTATCAACTCCCTAATTCATTTTCCATCTTCTCTGCAGAGTTTTTTGCTGTTGAGGTTGCTCTTAACATTATTTCATCTTATCAAAGTAGAAAATTTATAATCTATACAGACTCAAAGAGTGTTCTTGATTCTCTCTCTTCTAATTCTTGTAACCTGTCTTTTATATCAATTTTAAAAACTTACAACGACCTTCTGAAAAAGGAATTCGACATTTTGTTTTGCTGTTTTCCTGGCCATGTTGGCATTAAAGGCAATGAAGCAGCAGACAAAGCCGCAAGGCAGGCTTCCGTACTTTTAAACTGTCCTGTTCCTTTTGATGACATGAAGCATACACTTAAAAGCTATTTTTTAAATATTTGGCAAAGAGAGTGGAATACCAAAACAATAACAAATTGTAAGAAATAAAACCTCAAATTTTTATCTGGCCTACACTCACCCCTAGAAAATATGTCATTATTACTAGACTAAGAATCGGGCATTCAAGACTCACAGATAAATACTTATTGCTTGGACAACAAGAACCTGATTGTACGAAATGTCATTATAAGTGCACTAACCATTCACCCCCCATATTCTCACCGACTGCTCTTGCCTTCGTCATCTGTATCGACAACATTTTAATTCATCTTCACCAAATCTGACTAGCTTTTTAGGTATTCCCCCCAAGTCCTGCAGGTTGCCTCATAGTGACAGGGGGATGTTCCTGGGCGGAATGGGCGATGTACGTCTGGAGTGTATGCTTTGCACGCTGAGTGCATGCTCTGTGTGTGGAGTGCATGCTCCTGGCAGGGTCACCCATGGCGTGAAGGCCATTCCGACATTCTCAGCTCAGATCTGCAGGTGAAAATCACATCATGGATAGTTCTACAAATTCTTGTTGTATTGCATCGCCCGTCGCACAGGATAAAAAGGGGCGCGTTCAGGACTTAGGTAGAGGGTCCTGTTCGAAAAATTCTTTGCAGTCTTTGGCATCTGGTTTACCTTCTAGTGTAACCAGAGCATATGCTGCTGTGGTAACTGGTTTACCTTTGGGTGTAACTGGTGACACAGCTTCAGCTTGGACTAAGCAGAAAGATCAAGGCTCTGGTTTGGTTGGGACCATTAATGCGGGTCCATCTTCTAGTGGAGAGGCTGGCTCTTCCCAGCAGCCCACGGGGAATGAACTGTGTAGTGTTGGGGTTCTGACCAAAAGCCAGAAGAAGAACTTGAAAAAAAAGAAGAGGAAACAGTAGTCTCTGGCTTCTGCTGCTGCTGGTGGTGGTGGTAATAAAAGGTCTCGATCTTTGGGTTCAACGCCATCCCCCACAGTGCAGGCTTTTCAGAAAAAGTTAAGGAAGGATGTCCAACCTTCTTCGGGTGCTCTGTCTGGGAAGGATGCCCAACCTCAGGGGACGGCATCCGATCTGGGATGAATGACCAACCTTGCTCTTATGCTCATCCTGTTCAGTCATCGACCAGGGTAGCCATTGTTAAGAGGGATTGCCCTTCTGACAGGCTGTCTTTGGATGATTATGATTGTATTCAGCGTGAGATTTTGAAGCTGATTGACTCTATTCCTATTGGAGACAGTCTGCCTGAAATTCTTGCCAATAACTTGGTTAAGGGGGCTCTGATTCTCCAGTGTAGTAATGCTGCTATGATGGAATGTATCAAGAGCAACTTTGGCAATAGAATATTGCGTGACTTAGTACTCAGAGTCTTGGATGCTGATGAGTTGCCCCAGCCTGTTAAAGTTGCTTTTAGGACTAGAGACAAGTTCTCTGACTCTAGCATGTTTCTGAGACATCTTCAGCGTTACAACCCTGAGTTGAAAGTTATGGAGTGATGTGTCTTGCAGTGTTCTGCAGGATATAACTCTGCTAGATGGATTCTCGAGGTTGATTCTGGGGATGTTGAGCTGATGCACAGGTCTGGTTTCTCTGCTCTCACTTTTCTTGATTGTGGATTCTTTAAGATTCTACATGATCCCAACAAACGGGAACCTAAGGAGGTGGTATCTACTGCTTCTGTGGATCCTTCTGTTTTGGATTCCTCAGAGTCTGCTGAGCCCCTGGCTTCCTTTGAGCCTCCTGTTTCTCAGGTGTCATCTGATTTTGAGGTGGCTCCGTCCCCTTCGGCTTCTCAGGTGAGTGACCTTTAGTGATGCTCATGACTTATCTGATCTTGCACTGGACTCTGGGTCAGAGGGCTCTTTGCTAGCTGGCTCGCTCCAGTCTTTGTGTGGGATTGATAAGGCTTTGGAGCTGTTGCAGAAGGACTCTTCGCCTAAGTCAGGTCATGATAGGTAATTTCCACCTGGCTGTTGCTTCTCTGTTTCTCTGTTATGGACGAGATTAGAGTTGGTCAGTTGAATCTCCATCATAGCAAGGCTGCTTCTGTGTTGTTATGTATCTTTATGATACAACCGAGCGTAAATAATAACTCTTATTATTGGTAGCATGATTTAAGATTCATTTAAGAAGCCGTGTTTAAGAACACACAACTTTAATGGAAGTAAACAAACACGTACACGCACACCGAACAAGATACTTACACAACCGCCAGTTACAGAACAGGTTACAGTTAATATACAAACACGAGTTGAGGTGTAATAAACATATGTATATAGTTCAGAATTGAGTCTTATAGTTAATAGTTTTTATGAGTTTATACCACATCTCCACTTTTCAAAGGTTTAGTCTGTTTGGGGGTTTTACAATTCTACCACTCTTCGTGATCACAGGTTGCTGATTGGAATGTTGATTAGATGCCGATTCATCTTTCTTTTTTGTTACTTGTAAAGGGCTTGATCTTCTCGATACGGGTACTTTATTTTTAGAAACCTCTTTTGAAGGAATATCTTGAAGATCATTTAAGTCATGTTCCACTGGATTTGGCTGCAATTTAGTACCTGGAATTAAGTGTTTTCTATTTCTTCTCAGGATATGTTTTCCTTGCCTTGCAATATATGATCTTGGCATCTCTGCCTCTTTCCACAGTACCAACAGCTTTTCTATCTGTTATCCACACATGTTCCCCTGGATTTATTGGTCTAAGCTCATGGACATTATGTCTTCGATTGTAATCTTTTTCTTGAGTTTTTATTCTATTTTCTTCACTTTTCTCCAATCTCTCTTTCTCTACCAGTTTTGGTTGAAGTACTGAAAGAGCAGTAGGTAATGTAGTTTGTATACGCCGTCCCATCAATAATTCAGCAGGACTATAACCATTCTTCAAAGGAGAAGCTCTGTAGTGCAACAAAGCCAGATATGGATCTTTGGATTTTTTAAATCTGAGTTTGATTATCTTGACTGCTGCCTCGACAAAACCATTGCTTTGAGGATATGTAGGGCTAGATGTGACATGTCTAAAACCATATGTTCTTGAGAATTGTTGGAATTCAGCTGTTTTTGTAACCTCAAACTGTGGACCATTATCGGATCTGACTATGTCAGGTATTCCATGTCGGGCAAAAATTGACTTGCAGTGTAGAATTACTTCACTGGATGTGAGCCTATCTAGTTTTGGGTAACGAGAGTAAAAATCAGTCACCAATAAATACCAGTTGGAATTAAGTTTGAAAAGATCCATGGCGAGAATTTCCCATGGTCTTTGAGGAAAACTTATTGGTTTTAGAGGTTCAGAACAATTTCGGGCTTCTTGTATGCATGATGGACATTCTCGAACTAGTTCCTCTATTTGCTTGCTGATGCCAGGCCAATAAACAGCAGAATTTGCTAAAGCTCTACATTTGTTTATTCCCATGTGACCTTCATGGATCTTATTTACAGGGTTCATACGCCTCAGGGAGAACCTGACAATCAGGGAAAACTCAGGGGAAAAAAATCTGTCATAAAATCTCAGGGAAACTTTCAAAACAAGCACCAAAACCTGGAAAAACAAAGATCTACTCTGGAAAAAACTGGTACTTGTGCGTTTCCGTGACGTGAAAATCCGATAAGACACGCCTACTAGCATCATGCTGATCCAATGAAAAACTGGGCACGTTTTTTGCATTATGAACAATCCAATCGTGAAATTAGACACACCTTTACTCTCTCTAAGAGATTCATAAACTTGATTTTTCTCCATGGTTAATTTGTTTTCATTCGATAATCGGCATCTGGTAGCAGCTTTAAATATTTAGTTTGTTATTTAGTCTTATTGATGCAGTGTGCACGTGCTTAGCTTAGTTATTTTATTAGCTTAGGCATTTTATTTCATTTTTTTTGTGAGATGGATTTGGGTCGATAGTGACCCTTACAAAGCACAATGTCATTTAATAATCATTGGCTAATCAAATTTTTTTAAGCATTTAGTTTAAGGGCAAATTTTTATATAAGATAATTAAGTTTCCAAGAGTTTGTTATATATATACACATTTCCAATTCTGATTAATATTTTATTTTGTCTGAAAAGGATTTTAAAATTAATTTAAAATAAGTTATTCAGATACAAAACATTCTAGGCAATTAGTTTGCTAATATTTATTTATATATTTTTTATTTTTAGAAACGGGGGGGGGGGGGATAAAATAAACATCACTAGTTGTCGATATGGAAAAATTATTGATTCTGGGAACTAACTCAGGGAAAACTCAGGGAATTTTTTTTCTGAAAATGAGTATGAACCCTGTATTTAAGATTTCTTGTCGAAGACTTTCTGGTACAATTATCCGTGCTCCTCTCATAAGCAGGCCGTTTTGAAGTGAAATTTCATATCTCAAATGCCAAAAGGGTAGACATGATGGTTCTACTTTATTCTTTTCTGGCCATCCTTCTTGGGCGTAAGTGATTAACATCCTACATGTTGAGTCTTTTTCTTGTTCTGATTTCAGCTGCAAAAGTCTTTCTGGAACGATGGGTATGACTTCTGTAATTTGATTGATGAAGGCTTGAACTTCCTCTTCTAATTCGAAGTTTGGGACCTCCTTTTGGTCAGGTGCCCTTGATAACGCATCAGCTGCGAGCAAGTTTTTCCCTGGAGTATGAAAAATGTTAAAGGCATATCTCATCAAACGCATCTTCAATCTTTGAATATGTGGAGTAAGGTCATCTAAAGATTTAGTAGTTAGTATAGGGACTAGAGGCTTATGATCAGTCTCTAGAAAAAATTTTGTACCTATCAAATAATTGCTGAACTTTTCGCATGCACAAGTGAGTGCCAGTGCTTCTTTTTCTATCTGAGCATAGCGTTTCTCTGCTGGAGTTAAAGTTCTGGACGCATAGGCAATCACTTTCAATGAAGAATCTTCTTGCTTCTGGCATAGCGTAGCACCAAGTCCATACGAGGAAGCATCTGCTGTCACTATTGATTGTTTGTTTGGGTCAAAAATTGTAAGTACCGGTTCTGATGACAGTATTTCCTTTAGCTTTTTTAATGCATTTTCTTGAGGGGCATCCCAAACAAATTGATTTTTTGTTGACAGTAATGAAATCAAAGGTGCCATAGTATCTGCAAATTTTGGAATGAATCTTGCTAAATAGTTGGCCATTCCTAATAGCTGCTTAAGCTCTGTTTTATTTGTTGGAGATTTGAAATTTTGTATGGCTTGAATTTTCTCTTGATCTGGATGTATTCCTGACTCATTAATTACATGTCCTAGGAATTTCATAGACTTGACAGAGAAACAACATTTTTGTTTGTTTAGAGTTATTCCAGTTTCTTTAAGACGTTTCAATGTTGATTTTAAGCGTGCATCATGTTCTTTCTGATTGGATCCCCGTACTAGGATGTCATCCATATGACATATTATACCCGAAAGACCCTCAAGAGCTTGAGACATTCTCCGTTGAAAGTGTTCAGGAGCAGATGAAATGCCAAAAGGTAACCGCAAGAATCTGAATCTTCCGAAAGGTGTGATGAAGGTCGTGAGATAGGATGATTCTTCATCAAGAGGTATTTGCCAAAATCCAGAATTAGCATCTAATTTGGAAAAAATTTTGGCTCCAGCCAAAAGAGATAGATTGTATTCTGTAGTTGGTAGTGGGTGCCACTCTCTCCGAATACTTCTATTAAGTACTGTCAGGTCAACACAAATTCTTACATTGCCATCTTTTTTTCGTACAACCACAGCAGGTGAACACCAATTAGTGGGTTTCTCGACTGGTTTGATTACATTCATTTCCAGCATTCTTTTAATTTCAGCCTTTGTTTTGTCTAACAATGGTATTGGTATTCTGCATGGAGATGTAAGAGCATAAGGCTTAGCATTATCAACTAATTCAATGTGGTAATGTCCTTTCAGCAGTCCCAGACCTTGAAATAGCTTTGGAAATTCCTGAACAGGATCAAAACTACTGATACTTTGTACATAATGTGGCTGTATGTTAGGACCTAGGTCAAACATTTTGATTGCCGGTTTACCTAACAAACATGTTTGAAGATCACGTATAATATAGATTTCTTCCCTACAGGTTTTGCCATTGTATTCCATGTTTTCAACTAATTTCACTGTTAATTTTAATGGTGTTCTATCTGGACCATAAATTACCTTATTTGTACTTTTAATATGGGCATTTTTGAACATGGATTGAGCAATATTACTAGGTATCACAGTGTGATCAGCACCACTATCTATTTTAAACCGAATGGTTTTCCCCAATATTTTGATAGGAACTACCCAATCATCATTATTCTGATTATCAGCCATTAGGCCTATGAATCCAGCCTCACAATGAATTTCATTTACTCGTTTCATAGAACCATGACAGACTTTTTCCCAGTGCCCCTTTTTCTTGCAGTTTCGGCAAAAGGAATCCTTGGCAGGACAAAACTTTCTATCATGAGGTAATTTTCCACACCATTTACAATTTTTAACATCAGAAGGAGATTTATAATCTTTACATTGAGTACTCTTTTTAGTGAAATTATGTGGTGTTACTATTTTCTTTTTATGCATTACAGCATTGATAGATGCATTGGTTACTAATACAGTTTGCTGTTGTTTGACTGATTCTGATAAACGAACCTTATCGATAACTGTTTGCAAAGTTAATTTAGAGTCGAGTTGTAACTTTTCACTAAGAGATTGATCGGTAATCCCGACAACGATGCGATCTCTGAGTAACTCGTCATGGAGATTACCATAATCACATTTGTCCGCTAGGGCATACAAATCAGTAATAAAATCGTTAACAGACTCACCATCTTTCTGTATTCTGCGATTAAACTGAGCTCTTTCAAAAATTATGTTTCGTTTCACAACAAAATGATTATCGAGGTTTTCGATTACTGTTTGAAAATTATTTTTATCGTCATCCGAGATGTTGAGCGATAGAAAAATATCTTCAGCTTTGTCACCCATTATATAAATCAGAGCATCCACTTGCTCCTCTTCGGATTTCTTGTTTAAGCCTGAAGCTGTGCGAAAACGTAAAAATCTTTGTTTCCATTTCGGCCACTCAGTTGGCGTTGAAAATGGGAAAGATTCTGGCAGTGAAATATGATAAGCTGAAGCTGTAGTGGTAGTTGTCATTGTTTACCTTTAAAACGAAACGAACGCCGGTGAAAACGAAACTTTCAGAAAGAGAAATACTAACTTTTAACCGCTGCCGCCATGTGTTGTTATGTATCTTTATGATACAACCGAGCGTAAATAATAACTCTTATTATTGGTAGCATGATTTAAGATTCATTTAAGAAGCCGTGTTTAAGAACACACAACTTTAATGGAAGTAAACAAACACGTACACGCACACCGAACAAGATACTTACACAACCGCCAGTTACAGAACAGGTTACAGTTAATATACAAACATGAGTTGAGGTGTAATAAACATATGTATATAGTTCAGAATTGAGTCTTATAGTTAATAGTTTTTATGAGTATACCACAGCTTCGGCTCTTCTCTCCAAGAGGCTGGTTGATGGAGATTTTGACATTGTTCTTATTCAAGAGCCTTGGACCCATGATGGTAAAATCATCAACCTTAGCGTTAAAGGTTCCAATATTTTCTATGACACCTTTTGCGATAAGCCCAGGGCTTGCATTATTGCTAGGTCTGAACTTAATGCCTTTAATCTTCTCAACTTCCTGAATAAGGATATGGTTGCAGTTAAAGTCAAACTCAACGACAGGGCTGCAAATGTTGATTTTGTCTTTCTCTGCCTATCTTCCTTACGAGGAGATAGACCCATTGTCTGACTTGGCTATGTCTATTCTTAGCTATTGTCGTTCAAGTTTTAGGCTCATCTTTGGCTGTGATGCAAATGCTCACAACACTTTGTGGAGAAGTAGTGATTGCAACAAGCGTGGAGATGTGCTGATGGATCATATTTTATTTTATAACTTGTGTATCCTTAACAGAGGCAATGAACTTACTTTTGTTACGGTTAATAGAAGAGAGGTTATTGACTTGACTCTGTGTAACTTTTTATGCTTAGGTACATCTCTGATTGGAAGGTGTCTGATGCAGTTACAGCTTCTGATCATCAACTGATCATTTTTTCTGTTAAAGGCCTTTACTATGTAAAGGTTGCTAGGAGGAACCCGAGATCTACTGACTGGGGTTCTTTTGAAAAGCTTCTTTGAAAAGGCCTTTCCACCTTTTCTGGTAAGTTCAATTTTACTGATCATATCGAGTTGACTGTTGATCAGTTGCAACAGATCATTCTCAATTCTTATCATAATAGCTTTAAGCTTACGGTTACTAGCTCCCCATGGCGCGTTTCTTGGTGGTCTTCTGAGCTTAGTTCTTCACGTACGAAATGTAGGAAGCTCTTTAATAGAGCTAGAAAGTCTGGTGCATGGCAGGCCTATCGGGATGCCCTCACTACCTACAATAAGGCCTTTAGAACTGCTAAGCGACGTTCTTGGCAGTCTTTCTGTGATGGTATTAATGGTATTTCTGCTACTGCTAAGATAGCAAAAATTTTGACTAGAGATTATAGTACTAGTTTGAATGCTATTCGTCTTCCTATTGGTAGATACAGTGAGTCGAGGGACGAGACTCTAGCTGAGCTGCTGCAAGGTCATTTTCCCGGCTCTGGTACTACTGATTGTGATATGCATAGCTCTGTCTCTTCACATACTTGCAGTAAGGACAGTTGGGAAGCTGCTAAAATGGTGGTTACCCATGACAAGGTTATCTGGGCTATAAAGTCTTTTGAACCCTTTAAGTCGCCAGGGATGGATGACATCATTCCTGTGCTTCTTATCAAGAGTCTTAATTTTCTTGCTCCCTTTCTTTGCAGAATTTTTCGTTCTTGGATTGCTTATGGGTATATACCTCTGTCTTGGAGGAATACTAGGGTGGTTTTCATTCCTAAGCCTGGGAAGGATAACTACTTTGATGCCAAGTCCTTTAGGCCTATTAGCCTCTCGTCTTTTTTGTTGAAAGGAATGGAGAATCTTATTGACATATACCTTAGGAATTCTGTTATTGTTGATAGGCCACTGCCTGCCTCACAACATGCCTAACAACCTGGAAGATCTACTAATACTGCATTGTATGAACTTTCCTTTCTTTTGGAAAAGTGCATTAATGATAAAGAAATTGCCCTTGTTGCTTTTCTTGATATTGAAGGGGCATTCCATAAGGTCTCTTTTGACACTATCATTTGTGCTCTTGACTTGAAGGGTGCTAATCCTATTACCAGATGGATTGCTAATTTGTTATCCTCTAGGTATGTTTGTGCCTCTTTTTTGGGTACTTGCATGAAGTTTCATGATAGCTCTGATTGTCCACAAGGGGGGGTGCTCTCTCTTATTCTGTGGTCCATTGTTGTTGACTCTTTGTTAGTCCATTTTACCAACCTTGGTATTCCAGGTGTTGGTTACGCTGATGATGTGGCTATTGTTGTCAGGGGCAAGTTTGGTAACTCTGTCTCTGATGTTATGAATGGTGCTCTTCAGCATGTTGCACGTTGGTGCTCTGATTCGGGCTTATCTGTTAATCCATCTAAAGTAAACCTTGTTCTTTTTTCTAGTAGAAGATATCTAAATCTTGGTGATATCTACTTCCTGGGTAAATAGGCTGTTGCCTTTATATGAGGTCAAGTTCTCGGGTGTATTCTTTGACACTAAGTTGAACTGGAGTAAGCATATTGAGTATTGCTTACGTAAGGCCACAAAGGTCTTTTGGGCATGAAAGAGTTCCATTGGAAGAACCTGGGGTTTATGTCCCAGGGCTGTCCATTGGATCTACTCAATGATTATCTGTCCTATCATCACCTATGGTTGTATTGGCTGGTGGTCTCGGTCTAGACTGACAACTGTTAGAACTAGCTTTATTAGTTTGCAAAGGATGATCTGTGTTGCTCTTTCAGACTGCATTAGGACTACTCCAACTGCTGCCCTTGAGTGTTTGCTTGGCCTTCTTCCACTTTCTTTGCATATTGAAGCTGAGGCTTTAACTTGTATGAAGCATTTCATGTGTCTGGGCTTGTGGAAGGATTATTCTAGACATCTGTCTTGGGGTTCCCTCATTTCATTTGTTGTTGATCATCCTTTATTCATTATGCCTGGGGACTACATGGTTATGAAATTTGCCTTTCATAAGCCTTTTAAGATCTTTTTCCCTTCCAGGGAGGATTGGCTTTTGTCTCCTTAATTGGCTTGATGACAACTGTTTGGTTTGGTATACTGATGGCTCTAAGCTTGATTCTCATTCTGAGGCAAGTGTTTACTGTTCTGGGGATGGAACTCTGCTTTCTTTTTCTCTTGGAAAGTTTGCCACAGTTTTCCAGGGTGAAATCTTTGTTATCATCTTATGCTGTAATGTGTGCTTAGACAGGTGTTATCATAATTTAAACATCCGTATTTGTTCTGACAGTCAAGCGTCTCTCCTTTCACTGGTGAGTTGTAAGTTCACCTCTCTTCTCATATGGGAGTGCTACAAGGCACTTTGTGAGCTTACTTCCTATAATAAGGTTCGTCTTCACTGGGTACCTGGTCATATGGGTATACCTCGTAATGAGTAGGCTAAATGTGGTTCCAGCACACTTTTTTGTGGCCCTGAGCCTGTTCTGGGTATTTCTTCCACTACTTTTAGGGCTTCTATCTTCAAGCTCTTTGGTAAGAAGCACTATAGGCTATGGCGTAATTCTGATGGTCAAAGGCAAGCAAAAGAGCTTAATTGTGACTATTCTGGTCTTCGTCATAAGGAGCTTTTAAAGCTTAACAGGAAAGGTTTGAGGAAGGTTATTGGTCTTCTTACTGGTCACTGTACCCTTAAGAGACCTCTGAACATTATGGGTATCAGTTCTGATCCCATCTGCCATGGTTGTTGTCTGGAAGAGGAGACTGTTCGGCACATTTTATGTGACTGTGAGGCCTTTTCTGCTTACAGGTTTGAGCATCTTGGTCGGCATCTCATTGAGCCTTGGGAGCTGCAGGATATTCCTGTCAGGTGTCTGCTGAGCTTTGCTTCAGCTACGAGGCTTTTCTCTTAAAGATGTGTTTGGGTCTGGGTACAATAGACCTCTAGTCGATGTGTCCTAGCTCTCAGTGTCCTGCTGAGGCTGCCCTCCTTTATAAGTCATAAGTTTTTTAGGTATGAATCCTCATCATTTCTTGACAAATCTTTTAAAAAAAGCTGGTTTTTATTATGACATCTGATTTTATTATTTACACTGTTCATCTGTTTTTATTATATATACACTGTTCATAACTTTTTACATCATCTTATTTTATACATTGTTTACTTTGTTTTTTATTATTTTTTAAATATTTTTTTTTTTTATATTTTAACATTTTAT
This sequence comes from Salticus scenicus, assembly GCA_963930645.1. Classification (NCBI taxonomy): domain Eukaryota; kingdom Metazoa; phylum Arthropoda; class Arachnida; order Araneae; family Salticidae; genus Salticus; species Salticus scenicus. The sequence goes on from OZ005662.1 coordinate 33,297,347, forward strand.
GTTTTCTTTTTTTAACTTTCAATGTGTTTTTTTAATGACCATCTGGATGCTACAAATTTTTTATATGTTTCTTTGGTGCAGTATGTCCCATTGTGGACCTTGCACCATTAAAGGGCAACCAACCAACTTCATAATTTTGTCATGTCATAAAGCTGTCTAAATCCAAAATAAATTTTATGAATACCAATTTTCCATATATTTCCATAAAAAAACTGATGAAAATTGCTTCATTTATCATTGGTTCCCTGCCAAGAAATTTACGTAATTTTCCAGCAAACTGTAGCCAAATTTTACTATTTTTCCATTGTCCTCATAATTTTGATAACTGTAGAATCTAATAAAGAAATAGAACAGTTAAATATCTTTCACGCATATACTTTTTTGGAACAGCCTCCTTTTCCTTTGCTCTAACACTCAGTGATCAAATGCACTGCAGAAGTCATGTGACTTCCAATCTTTCTCCATCCACTGATCCACAACATAAATGTCAGTGATCTTTTAAAACATACCTTCTTAAATTTTAGTGGCTATAAAGAAATGTAATTGTTCAATACCTTATATGTGGTTTTTTTTGTTGTTGTTGTTGTTTTTTAGTTTAACCAAATGTTCATTATTTAGCCAAAACCACTATTTGATGCAACTTGAATTTTCTAAAAGTACTGGTAAAAGGTATTTCTTTTCTGTCATGTAACGCAATTTCTTGTAAAGTTAAACAGATATAAGAATTAACAGAATAATTTTTTTCTATTTTAGATGTGAAAGAAAATTTGGATGACTCTCATCAGTAAAGTACAGATATAAAGAAATTTTCATGAACTGAATTAATTTTCTCTTACATTTTCACTCTGTTTCAAGTCAAGAATACCATGTGTAATTTATTCCGAGATCACTTTTAGCACTAAGTCTGGTAGAGAGATATAGACTGAGAAACTACTAAATAAGAAATTAAACATATTTCATAAAAAAGTACTTCCAAAACTCACATCCTCCAAAAAACTTCGTTAAGATTATTCCATTAGAAAACACTTTATTGCACAGAATTAAAGAGAAAAACTATATTAGTTATTTAAGGTTTTTTAGGTGGTACCCTCTACATAATAATGTATTTAACTATCTTGTAGAAAACATATTCAGATTAAAAAAATATCTAATATAACAAACTTATACATCATTTCAGCATTAATGGAAAAAGGAACTATTTAGCTGTGAAGTTTGCTCAAGAAATAAAAAAATAAAATAAATAATAATAATAAAAACTCATAAAATAACTTTTACAATTGTGAATCTTGCACAAAACTATTTTCTTAGATAGGGCATATAAAATGGATTTTAAAAGATGTATAATAGAGAAGTCTTATAACTGTGAAGTTTGCTTCAAAACATTCTCTAAGAGTTGCAGCTTAAAAAAACATCTTTGTGCAAATAGAAAGGAGAAGGCTTACAAATGTGAATTGTGTTCTGCCAGATTTTTTTATAAGGGTGATTTGAATGTGCATCTGCATATTCATACAGGGAAGAAGCATTATGTTTGTGAATTGTGCTCAAAAAGTTTTTCTCATAAAGGTAACTTCAATAATCATTTACGTGTGCATTCTGGGGAGAAGCCATATAACTGTGATCTGTGCTCCAAAAAATTTTCTAATAAGGGTAATTTAAATCTACATCTGCGTATTCACACGGGAGAAAAACCTTATGTTTGTGAATTGTGCTCTAGAAAGTTTTCAGATAAAAGTGCATTTGGTCGGCATTTACTTGTGCATTCAGGAGATAAACCTTATAGCTGTACAAATTGCTCCAAACGTTTTTCTCAGACAGGACATTTAAGCAGACATATGCTTATTCATACAGGAGAGAAACGTTTTAACTGTGAAGTTTGTTCAAAAAGGTTTGCTGATAAAGGAGATTTAAATAAACACCTTAAAATTCATACAGAAGATAAGCCTTTTATCTGTGAATTGTGCTTCCAGAGATTTTCTCGGAAACAATATTTGAGGAAACATTTTCGTACTCATACAAAAGAGAAACCTTTCAACTGTGAAATGTGTTCTAAAAAATTTTCTTTTTCAGGAGATTTGAAAAGTCATTGCTGTACTCATACTGGAGAGAAGCCTTATAACTGTGAATTCTGCTCTAAGAAATTTTATCAAGAAGCACATTTGAGAACTCATCGCCGTACTCATACAAAAGAGAAACCTTTCAATTGTGAATTGTGCTCAAAACAATTTTCTCGAAAGGATCTATTAAGATATCATCTTCGTACTCATACAGGAGAGAAACCTTTTGATTGTGAATTTTGTTCAAAGAGATTTTCTGTAAAACATAATTTGACCTTACATCGTCGTACTCATACAGGAGAGAAACCTTTTCACTGTGAATTTTGCTCCAAACGATTTTCTGAAAAACGTAGTTTGAGTAGACATCTTCATACTCATAAAAAGATTTTCTCGTAAAACAGTACTTAAAAAAATTGTCTGTGTTTTCTAACAGTAAAAAAACTTTGACAGTAAATTGTATTTGACGTTTCAAATTTAGTTTTAAAAAGTATTTCATCTTCTTACTCGTGCCAGATAGATTTATAAACATAACAGTGAAACTGCTAGAAAAATATTAAGAGTTAAAAACAAGGTATATATTATAATGTAATCTAGAGCCTCTTTAAGAGTTTTGAGACAACCAGAATATTACTGAGTAGTGTAATATATAATACTGAGTATTGAAATAGCTTTTGTAATTTGATGATAAACAGCTTTTTTTTTTTTTTTTGTATGTTGATCTTCACAAAAATATTCCTATGAACTAGAAGGCTATGAGCTCAAAACCTTTGGTATTATTGTATTCTTAACAACTCACTTGTCTGTAATACATCCTGAAGATATTCATAGATTGTTTTTTCATTCATAAGAAATCCTGAGGGTGTTATTTGGAGAAGATATGCTTTTAGAGTATCGAAGTATGGTGTCATTAGCCTGAAATTTCATTCCTGAAATTGCATTTGCTTGATACAAGTGAGCTCCGTAGCTAATGTTAAATTCTCATGACTACTATTTCCGCTTGTATCAAGCAAACAGAATTTCAGGCGAATGACATTAATTCGATAGCGTATAATGATAGTTAAGGCATACAATGAGATTTCAAAAAAAAATCTTATCTCTTGAAAGGCTGGTTATTAGCTCTGTATCAGCAATCCTAATTACTTAAATCTCTACTAAATACAAATTAATACTAGTAATGTAAAAACTAACTTTCTTTATTTTAAACTTTAACAAAGGGTATGTTGAGCTTTTCATATAAGTGTTCTTGAACTTTATTAAGCAAATCTTAAAACTTAAGAAGCTATAAAATTACGAACTCAAAGCTGGTTGATAAGAAATGCTGATTTGAATGTAGGTTTAATTCGTAAGCTTAGCTATTTGAAATTTTCCCTGTTTTTCTACAAAATGTGCGTGAACATGGGCTAAAATTCCTCAACAAATACCCTCATGGTAGCAAAATACTCTATTCCCCCTCGGGTAGGTAATTGACTAACCTCCACCTTCCCATATACACTTAGAATGGCAAATTTTGTGGACAATAAATTGATTGACAGATTAAAAACAAATTCATTCGAATGATAAACATTACTTTAAATGTAAAATCTGAAAATTTTTATTTCGCGTGATAAAGAGCAGTAAAAGTGAGCCCGTCTTAGAAATTGGAAGAACCCAAGCTTCTTAGCTATGCCTATATCTTAAGCACCAAAACAACAAGGGCAAAAATATCTGAATATTCTTGACACTGACTGTATACCTTATTAAATTATTTGATTCCTAGTATTATACTCAGCTTACACATAGTAGGAGATCATAAAAAAAAAATAATGAATATGTATACACTATGATTATTTATGTGTAAAATAAGTCTTTAAATCTTTAAATCTCTTTTTTTCAATTTTGATCCCTAATGTTCCTTAATTTTTGAGAGAAATATATGATAAATGTTCTGTAACAGTGTCAAGCCAAACTTTAGCATAATATTTTAAAGCATATTACAAATAACCATATTTATCCTCTTTCGAGACTTTACTAAGTTTCAAAAATTCTTCAAGTTGATTAAAAAAGTCCTATAACATCATTTGACACAGAGTAATATACAAGGAGTGGAGGGAATCTGGTATAATCAAGTGTCATTGTAAGGGCTGGTTATCAGTCACCCTAATTACGTAAATTTGTACTAAATGTAAATGAAGACAAGTCATGTAAAAACTAACATTCTTTATGTTAAGCTTTAACAGAGGGAAATTTTGAAATTTTCACCCAACTGTTAAGCAGATTTTAAAATGAGAATTTATGAAGTAATAGGATAGTCACACCACTTGGAGAATCACGGGAAAAAGTCATAGAATTTAAATGTGTCTGGAAAAATCATGGAATAGTTAAGGAATTTCATGTAAAGTCAGGGAATCCTGAGAAATCTAATAAAAAATAAGCCATATTTGAGAGGATGTTATTGAAAATTATTAAATTATTAGCTAATTTTATGGGAAATAAATAGTGCAAGTCAGGGAAAGTAATAAAAAATAGTCATGGAAAAGTCACGTTTTTTTGAAAATTTCTAATGTTAGCCATTCTGAGTAATAAACTTACCAAACTTGAATTAACACACTCACTTGAATTAGCCCAAGTGATGATCTTGCATAGTCATATTTATAAATGATAAACTCTGAATTAACCTGAATCACTTTAGTAACATCTGGAAGCTTGACTATTAACAACTTTAAAATACTTCATCCCCAAAACAAAACTTCTTCAGTGTTGGGAGTCAAATTTTAAAGAAAATAAAACAGAGAACGATCCACTTAATTTTCACTGAAATATACATCTTAAAAATACCTATATTCAATTAAACATGAAAAGTTTTGCAACTTCCCTAAACCCTCTCTCTTTTTAGTTGAAGACGATGCAATTTTAAGCACTTGGAATCTAAAGAGATTGTGTGATGCCTCACACCTTAAAACTCACGCAAAATGAAAAGTTTTCATGAGGATTCTAAATCGAGTCTAAAGGAAAACTTTAACGCCTAAATTAATCTCATCTAAAAACTATCGCCAAAGTATTTTATTCATCCAACAAGCAAATTTCTTTATAACCAATTGACTGACAATCCAGTACTTATTGTATTCAAAACTGTCACCTTTCTAAACCTTAATTCTCTCAAAATTTTAATTATTTTTAAACTTATAATTGACAACTACAAAATTTGTTTTTATTTATTGGTTGAAGTCAATTGTTTTTACTCAGTTTAACAAATTTTATTAAAAGAACTTAAAATGATTAGTATATAAAATATTTACTTAACATAACTTAGTATGAAAGGATAAAGAAGACTAAGATTTTAAACTATTATTTTAAATTAATATTTAAATAACTTAAAGAATATCAGATTAAAAATTTTTAACTTGAGTTTTATTCTAGAGCCCTTGTAAAGTTAGTTTCACAGCAAATCATGTTATAACGTGGGAGTCAGATTTGAGGACAACTTTTAGAATAAAAATTAATTTGTCTTGAACAGTCTTCAGTTTCAGCGGTAAAAGAATGCAGATTTCCTATCCGCAGATGCCTGGGGGTAGAATCGTGCAGGGGTCAGGTTTTACCCAACTCAAACCCGACCTGAACCTGACAAATAAATTATATTCAACCCGAACCCACACTAAAAAAATTTTGGCAACCTGAACCCGATTTATTTTACCTGGACCCAACCCGAATCTAAATGAAAATTAACGATTCATCTAAAAATCATGGAAAATATTTTAAATTTATAAAATAAAGTAAATTTTAATTGTCACACTGCGTGTGTGTGTGGTAAATCATTTTAAAATTATTAATAATTTAATTTTTTAGTTATAACTAAGTTAAAAATTAAAAAATCTGAAAAATGGATTAATAATAATTTTTAACTATTTATGTGTATTGTGAACTTCAAGTGTACAAAAATGGGTTTCAATCTTAGTGTTTGTAGTTTTAATGTTTAAAACTTATCACACACATAATAATATTAAATTAATACAATGTTACAGATGCCAACTAAACGTCCACTAAACTCATCTAAACCTACATCTTATAACTTATATGTTGAAATATTATAACAATTATCTGCCCAATATATTTCACAGACTATCAAAACATTTTACTTTCGGTTCGAACTGTAAAGAGAAACAAATGAGGCATCTGCGCATGCCTACGAAACCGCTCGCACCTGCATCAATGTAAATGTAGTTTTTTCTTCAGTAGTCGTTATGTAGACTCTTAAATATTCGGAGTGTTTTAGTAGCTCCGTAATTCAAATTTATTTTTATGTTCTTTTTCTTTTCTTAATTCTTTTATTAAATATTCAAAGACACAAAGTCATCTCGTAATTGAGTATGCTGAATCAATTAAATCTAATGGATAATTTCTTTATAGAAGAGTTTATAATTCAGCTGTCTAACCTAACAAAACAAGAATAGAATGAACGGATGCTAAATAGACGAATACAGGTAAGAAGATTTTCTTAATTATAATTACCTGTAAAATAATTCTATATAAATATATATATAATTATAATTAGTATATGTGTGACATCTGCGTAAATATAAAATAACATTCTGTGCTATTGAGGCATTTAAAATAACAGATTATGACACAGAACAAAAAATGATGTCACACTTTCTATAAAAATAAATTCATTTATATAAATACTAGTATTCTATTTTAAGATAATATGAAATGGAGTGTATTAAACATACAAAAATAATAAATGAATTGAAATAAATTTCGATATAAAAAAATAAATAAATAAAAAAGTATCCGTTCAAAACAGAACTGAAACCAAAAGTTTTGGTTTGAGAAATATATATGTTCTAGAAACAAAAGAAAAGAAAAGAAAAAACTCAATTGAATCGTAATTAAGTATAATAAGATAAGAAATATTATATAATCAAAATATTTGCAGTGATTAAATAATAAATTTAAAATGGCTTTTGCAAAACATGTTTCAATAATCGACAAATTGAACTCCACGAATAACGATTTGTGGAAGTTTAAAATAGAAATGATGCTATGCAAGGAAAATTTATTTGAATTAATAACAGACGAACCTCCAAATCCTGTCACTAATCAGTGGACAATAAAAGATCGCAAAGCCAAAGCGATTATTAATTTATCGATAGAAGATGACCAAATCGTACACATGAAAAATCTCACGACAGCTAGGCAAACGCGGGACACTTTAAAAAGAATTCACGAGCGTTCGAACTTGTCCAGTAAATTATTTCTATTGAGAAAATTATATTCTGCTAAACTAGCAGAGGGTGAAAACCTATCTCAACATCTAACGCACATATATCAGATCCGTGATAGATTGACCGCTATAGGTGAAGTGATAAATGATGAGCACATGTCAGCTCTTATGCTATGCTCACTTCCTCCAAGTTTCGATACCTTGATAACGGCAATTGAATCTAGAGATCAGGAAGACTTGACCCCAGAATTCATCAGGGGAAAGTTACTAGACGAAGATCTAAAAAGATCAGAAAACAATCAAACAAATAATGAAAGCGCATATAAAATGCACATTAAAAATAAAACACCACCACGAAAGTTTTGCAATTATTGCAAAAAGAGTTCGCATAATAAAAGTGATTGTTGGCATTTAAAAAATAAAGAAAGCAATGAATATAAACACAAAGAGAATTCAAATAACTATCAAAGCAATTTCTACAGTCGAAATAAATATAAAAACAAACAAAGATCAAATATGATGCAAGAAACGGAAAATAAAATGAAAAATCTAACTTTTGTGGTAGGAAATTCAAACAGAAACTCATTCATCGTAGATAGCGGGAGTTCAAGCCATGTATGCAACAGTATAAAAAGGTTCATGTCATTTAAAAACAATGATAAAACACAACTTTATGTTAGCCAATGGTCAATCTGTAATCTCACAATGTTGTGGAGATGTAAAAATAGAAGTGAGAAATTCTAAAAACGAAACCAAACACATTATACTCAAAGACACTCTATTCATTCCTGAAATTGCCACAAATTTAATTTCAATAAAAAAGGCAACCGAGAATGGTTGTCAGGCAATATTTAAAGAAAACACTTGTGAAATTAAATTTAAAAATGAAGAATATATTTTTGCAACTGTAGCTGACAATTTATATGAAGTTAAAACAAATGATAACATACAAGAAAAGATAAACATGACACAAACTTGCGATAATAAAAATTGTGTTAAACTATGGCACAGTAGATTAGGACACAAAAATATCGCACAAATAAAAGAACTCGTCAGTAAGGAAATGGCAACGGGAATTAAACTGAACAATTGTAAACACGATGATAATTGTGAAATTTGCATTATGTCAAAATTGGAAAACGACTCATACCCCTAAGTAGCTACACACAAGACAAAACAAACATTAGACATAATACCCCTAACAACACACTTGTCCACAATACATACTGTAGATATCCATAGGATGTCCATAGACGTCTTTTTCATCCATAGGACATCCAGAGTATGTCATTTGGAAAAGATGTGCTGTTAGGGACATTCTGACCTCTGTGGGCCATTCCAGACACCTACGGTGGGTGGAAAAAGTTATTTTCTCACTTTTATTGATGACTACAGCCACTATACTTATATATATCTGTTGAAAAATAAATATGAAGCTTTCAGAAATTACCATGCACTCACTTCCAATATATTTGGAAGAAAAATTAAAATTTTGCATTCTGACAATGGTGGTGAATATATGAATAAAGAGTTTGAAAAATTTCTTCAAAATGAGGGTATACAACACCAACTGATTGTGCCCCATTGTTCTCAACATAACGGCGTGGCTGAAAGGAAAAACCGTACTTTAGTCGAAATGACCAGATGCATGTTAAACAGAAGGCTTCATAATACCAGGACAAGAGAAAAAGGTCTGCAAATTACGAAAAGCCATATACGGCCTCAAACAAGCAGCCAGGTCTTGGAATACCAAAATCAATGATACACTAATCAAATTAAATTTTACTGCCTGTGAATCAGACAAATGTTTATACAAAAGGTCAAAGGACAATAATACAGTTTACTTACTTATTTATGTCGATGACATATTGTTGGCAGGAAACAAAAATGAAATACACAAAGTAATAAAGGAACTCGAAAACGAATTCGAAATCACAAATCTAGGTCAAGTAAACAAATACTTAGGAATACAAATAGAAAGAGGTGATAATGGGACATTAGCTATACATCAGAAAAATAAAATAAATGAACTTGTTAGGAAATTTAATTTGCAAGATTCCAAACCAATTAACACACCATTTGATCCAGGATACCAGAAAGATGATAAAATTGAAAATATTCTACTAAATAACACCAACTATCGGCAAGCTGTAGGAGCTTTGTTGTATATAGCAATGTTAAGCAGACCGGACATCTCGGCAGCAGTTAATATACTTAGTCGTAGAAATGAACAACCTAGAGAAAAGGATTGGGAAGCCGCAAAAAGGGTAATCAAATACTTAAACACTACTAATGACTATAAAATAAAATATAATGTTGATCAAGAACCTATTTTAAAAGTGTGCATGACACACTTGATAGAAAATCTACAAGTGGTAATATATACTTTGTTGGGAAAAACCCGATTAACTGGACATCCAAGAAACAGAACTGCATAGCACTATCAACAGCTGAAGCTGAGTATATCTCGGCTGGAAATGCAGCAAAGGAAACAATAACAATATTAAAACTACTAAATGATCTTGATATGAAACAAAAACAGCCAATCGTTATTTATGAAGACAACCAAGCCTGCATTAAACTCGCTGAATCTGATAAGTACCAAAGTCGCACAAAACACATAGATGTGAAATATCATTTAATTAAACAGTTGTGTGAACAAGGAATTGTTAAATTGAAATATATCTCAAGCAAGGATATGACTGCCGATGTGCTTACTAAGGCACTACCTAAAGCGGCATTCATTAAACACAGAGACAAACTGTAGCTTATAAAAAGTTAATATATATAGTGCAAGGTGGAGTGTTGAAATATTATAACAATTATCTGCCCAATATATTTCACAGACTATCAAAACATTTTACTTTCGGTTCGAACTGTAAAGAGAAACAAATGAGGCATCTGCGCATGCCTACGAAACCGCTCGCACCTGCATCAATGTTCAATGTAAATGTAGTTTTTTCTTCAGTAGTCGTTATGTAGACTCTTAAATATTCGGAGTGTTTTAGTAGCTCCGTAATTCAAATTTATTTTTATGTTCTTTTTCTTTTCTTAATTCTTTTATTAAATATTCAAAGACACAAAGTCATCTCGTAATTGAGTATGCTGAATCAATTAAATCTAATGGATAATTTCTTTATAGAAGAGTTTAAAATTCAGCTGTCTAAACCAAAACAAGAATAGAATGAACGGATGCTAAATAGACGAATACAGGTAAGAAGATTTTCTTAATTATAATTACCTGTAAAATAATTCTATATAAATATATATATAATTATAATTAGTATATGTGTGACATCTGCGTAAATATAAAATAACATTCTGTGCTATTGAGGCATTTAAAATAACATTATAAACATCTGCAAGAGAAAAGATATTAATTATCAGTTTTAATTTACAATCTATATCAAAAGGATGTAAGTAATCAAAATAGATGAATCATGCATCTGGTTACTGTGGGAGATGTAGCCTGTTTTCAACATCTTATATTCTAAATAATAATTGCTTTCTTTCTTTCTTTTTTTTTTTTTTTTTTTGGTTTCATTGCTTTAGTCAGATATGGATGTTTATTTTAGTATGGTAATTTGTGTAAGCGTATATTCATCTTGGGTATATAAAGCAAATGAATTTCTGCTTTATATTAAGATAATTTTTTTTTTTTGAAAGATGTTCTCAAGTTGACCCGATTCGTGAAAAACTAAACCTGACCCACAGTAAAAAAATTCCAGTCACCCCGAACCGCACAGAACTAAATCAATCAACCCGACCCGAACCTGAACTGCAGGTCGGGTAAAATCGAGTTGGATTCGTGTAAAATCGGGTTGGGTTCGGGTAAAATCGGGTTACCCGACCCGATGCAGGACTCTACCTAGGGCTCAGCTAAGCTGGCCTGTGAGAAAGCGTAGGCGGAAACTAACTCAACTAGCTGTCCAATGAAGAAACATAAGAGGAGTTTAGGTTTGCGCCAAAACAAGCAGTATTTAAGCGAGAGCTCAGGAAGACAGGGCTTGTTGAAACTATTCTCTCCCAGCTGCTTAGCGCGCATCTGCACATGCGCTGTTTTTGTTTTGTTTTCTGTTCTGTTTTTCATCTGTGAGTCTGAATAAAGTATTGTGCTTTTGATAAGGCGTTTTTTACATTGCGTCTTAAAACTATAATATAATGATTCGTCTACCAAATAATGATTATAAAAGCTGAACCACCTCTGAACCGAATATTTATTACATGTTTTTTGGTGCATCTTGCCGGAAAAATGATTTGAATTATTGAATAACATAAAGAAAAAGAAGAATATAAGGTAGGCGAATATTTTTGTTCTTGAACTTTTATGATTGAATTTTAAATAATGAATGAAGTAATAGTGAAATATTACACGAATAATGAATATAAATTATAAGATATAAGTGTGATATTCATGAGTAAAAATTTTTTAAATTATAAGTAATTATGGCTGATATAGAAATGCACAAGAAGCGTAGAACTATAATTCGTAGTTTAACCACAAAACTGATAAATAAAATAGAAGCTTATGTTTCAGAAATTTTAAATGATCCGGCTTCTATTTCTGAAAAAACTGAAACACTAAATGAAATGTTTGAACAATTAACGGTTAAATCTAATGATTTGAAAGAATTAGATCGGCTCATAGAACAAAAAGTTACTGATGCTGAATTTGAAAACGAAATAATCTCCGCAGAAGAATTGCAGGAAAAAATTATTCGTTATAAATGTAAAATTAACACTTGTAAAAAATCACTTTCGGTTTCTGAAGTTAGTGCTAACAGTGCAGGAATAAGAACAAACAACATTGAGCCGTTGACAAAAACAGAAGTAAATAATTGTTCTAATGAACATTATTCGAAAATTAAATTACCAGAATTGAACGTTTCAAGGTTCGATGGTCATCCTTGTAAATGGATTGAATTTTGGAATGAATATAAAACATCTATTCACGAAAACAAATTATTATCGAATGTTGAAAAGTTTTTATATTTGAAACAGTTACTTAGCGGAAACGCTGCTAGTGCTATTGCGGGCTATACGATTGAAGCTGAGAATTATACAGCAGCTATAGAATTACTTGAAAATCGATTTGGAAGGAAAGATTTAGTGATTAATGCGCATATGTCAAAATTATTATCGATAGAACAAGTGAAAAACATTAATAATCTACCTGCGTTAAGAAGGCTATACAATGAATGTGAAACACAAATTCGTAATTTAAAAACATTGAATGTGGCTTCAGGTACTTACGGTCAGCTATTATGCCCCATTTTAATTAAAAATTTACCTGATCAATTAGCCCTGGAATATAATAGGATTCGCAAAACCAAAGATTTTGATGTTACTGAACTTATGGATTTTGTTCGTGCAGAAATAGAATGTAGAGAAGCGTCTAACATGCTTTCGAATAATCTTAAATTTAAATCAAGTGTAAATTCTTATGATTACGAAAAAAGGAATTTAAAGCGCAACATTCCCACAGCATCAGCATTGCTTTCGAATGTAAAAAGCAGTTGCATATTTTGCTCTAAGCTTCATGAAAGTACCAGTTGTACTGAATTAGGTACTGAACAAAAACGCACTAAAGTATTAGCGCAAGGCTTGTGCGTGAAATGTTTAAAAAGAAATCACAAAAGTGATCAGTGCTGGTCAAAAATAAAAAATTGTCAAATTTGCAAGAGTTCAAAACATTGTACTGCGTGTTGCGGCATAAATCTTAAACGTCAAAATGAAAATAATCCAATTTCAAACTCTGAGGCTATTGTATCAACTTCCTATTTAAATGATTCAAATAATTCAGAAAATGTACTACTACAAACATGTTCCGCTTTAATTAATGAAAATGCAAAATCTAAAATGATTAGAATTTTAATGGATAATGCGTCCCAAAAATCATTTATAAATTCAAAAACAGTAAAAGATTTGAAAATTCCTATTATTAGAAAAGAAAAATTATTTGTTTATTCGTTTGGCTCCAGACAGCCCTGTGAAAAATTATTCGATGCTGTCTGCATTAGGTTGACAAACAGAAAAGAACCAGAGAAGAGTATAGATCAGGCCTGGACTGGCCAGGTCGGCTGGTCGGCGATCGCCGAGGGCCCCCGCCTCAAGGGGGCCCCAGAAAACCCCTAAAAATAAATATACTACACTCCTGTTCAAAAGTTTAGCAAGATTTGCAAACGATCACTTTTTTTCAAATTAAAAACTTATCGCTCGATGAAATGTTTTCAAACATTGGGTATTTAAAGAATTGGGTCTTCCTCATGTTTTTCAGTGAAGATTGATTTAAGACAATAATTAGGCGGCCGGTAACAAGTTGAGCAAAATTAATAATGTTTGTGATCACCCTGTATCGTTAAGTAAACGAAATGAACTGTAACTTTAGAATATGTTAATATAGACCCAGTTCAATTTGTGGATGAATTTGTGTGATGATAGCATGTTAAAATATTGAAGATATAAGCATTTATTTTAAAACTCCAAAAAAAATCAACATGTTTTTTATTTATAATATACACAGTTTTTAACGAAAATTATTCCTACATTCAGGTAAGTTGGAAAACACTTTTAAAACAATATACTGCAATCAAAATACAAATATCTTAAATATCTCATGAATATAAGAATTTTTTTGAAAAACGTGCATACTGCTCATGTACGAAAAGTAAAATATTTTTTATTGCATAGGTTGAAAGCTAGATGTATTGGACAACTGTTATCAAAAGTGCATTTGAATAGAATAAAAATTAAGAGAATTGTACAAAAAAGAACGAGCTAGATTTTAGATATTTTCCAAGAGTTGAAATTTCTTAAGGGGTGTTCATATGCCGCGTAATTAATTTTAAGATCCAATTATTTCAATCACTTTCCAAAGGTTGTTTTTTGGGAAAACCCCTTATGATCTCACAAATAATAGTAAATAAACAAAAATATGTTAGAGTTACAAGCTTATAAGGAATTTTTCACAAAAATGTACATTTGGAGTGTGGTTGAAATAATTGGATATTAAAATTAATTACGCGGCATGTGAAAAGCCTCTTAAGAAATTTCAACTCTTGGAAAATATCTAAAATCTAGCTCGTTCTTTTTTGTACAATTCTCTTAATTTTTATTCTATTCAAATGCACTTTTGATAAAAGTTGCCCAACACATCTAGCTCGTTCTTTTTTGTACAATTCTCTTAATTTTTATTCTATTCAAATGCACTTTTGATAAAAGTTGCCCAATACATCTAGCTTTCAACCTATGCAATAAAAAATGTTTTATCTTTCGTACATGTGCAGTAAACAGGTTTTTCATAAAAATTTTCATATTTCATGAGATATTTAAGATATTTGTATTCCGATTGCAGTATATTGTTTTAAAAGTGTTTTTCTAACTTATCTGAAAGTGATAATAATTTTCGTTAAAAACTCTGTATTTTATGAATAAAAAAATGTTGATTTTTTTTTTTTTTTTTTTTTTTTTTGAGTTTTAAAATAAATGCTTATATCTTCAATATTTTAACATGCTATCCTCACACAAATTCATCCACAAATCGATCCACAAATTGAACTGAGTCTATATTAACATATCTTAAAGTTACAGTTCATTTTGTTTACTTAACGATACAGGGTGATCACAAACATTATTAATTTTGTCTAATTTGTTACCGGCCTTCTAACTGTTGTCTCAAACTAATCTTCACTGAAAAATATGAGGAAGACCCAGTTCCGTAAATACCCACTGTTTGAAAACATTTCATGGAGAGATAAGTTTTTAATTTGAAAAAAAGTTATCGTTTGCAAATCTTGCTAAACTTTTGTACAGGAGTGTACTTTCTAATTTAGTTACATCAGAATAACTTGACTATTTATTTTCCAATAATCTTACGTATTTACAGTCAATTTCGACCCATCACATGCTGTGCAGTTTAAGTTTAAGACACTTTCACACACACTTTAGGACAAGTTCGCGATCAAAGAATTTAAATGCAAACAAGTACTGAGGCTTGGCAATGAAAAATCTGGGTCTTTTTTAATTGATTTCATCTAGAATGCTCGCAGATCAAATCAACAATGTTTCATTCTTAGAGCTCGCTGCTTCATGCTTCATTCTCTATCTTTGCTTTCTTCTAAATTAGCTAGCCACGAAATTTTAAAGCGATAGTTATGTTTCTTCGGAGCTGCAATTCTTGTTCTTATCCGCTGATTTAAACCAGGACTAAAATATTGATTAGATCCATGTTCTTTTCTAATATAACTTACTTCTTTGTTGTGAGCTCACTCACTAATCAGTCTCGTAGTAAGATTTTGTTAAAGCAGTGTCAAAGTTGTGTCAACATAAAACGTACCTATCAAAATGACTTTTCGAAAAGAAGAGAAAAAAGAGAAAATCTTTAGAATTTGAAAAGTTTTTCCAAACGTTTAAATACTTGGATAACTAGTTCCACTTAGCCACAAAATCGACCTTTGAGGGACAATAATGGTACAATTAACCCTCTGACCGCCTTTGAAAAGTACAAAATTGCAAGGTTGTTTTTACTGCCCAGATTTTTGATACACTGAAATAAAGCTTATTTCAACATAATGTTAAAAATGGAAATTTTGCACATGATTACGATCATCATTACTATTATTTAAGGTCTTCAAACTGACAAACAAAGATAAAAATTCGGAATTACATAATTTTTACTTCCATTACCCGACTACCGTAGGTAATGGAAGTATTGTATTCGGTCCAAAAATTCGATATCGAGATTTTACCTGATTTATATGTTTTAATGTCTCCTCACTCCAAAAAGGTAGTTTTTGGCAATTGGTCAGTGTGTGTGTGTGTGAGTGGGGAATCTTCTGACTATCATATCTCCGGAACTAATAAAGATACAGCTACGAAACTTCAGAATTAAGACAGAACTAGAGTATAGATGAACTTTCCAGATTTTAGTAAAAATTGGAAAACCGGAAGTGGGACATAAGTCCTTACCTCAAAAACTTCTCTAACGATTTTCTTTAAAGTTGCTATATAAGCACTCTATTAGATGACCTTTCAAATGATATAGTTGGTTAGTTCAAGAAAATTGATAAGTCTCCTGTATAAATAGCTGAATTTCAGGTACTGCGAGTGGATTCCTTTCAAAACGGCTGTATGGATTTTTTTTAAACTTACAATATTAACCCTCTTTTAAATATCATTTTGTATATAATTGTTGTTTTCCGGTCAACAACTGAATATGCCAAGTTTTGGTAAAAAGCGTGTCTCAAAAACGGCTCTAACGATTTTCTTGAAAACTGTTACATGAACCCATTTTAGATATCCTTTCTCATGCTTTACGTGGTTATTACAGAAAAATTAATAGTCATCCTGATCAGATTGATCAGTTGTAGATCTCAGAAATTGGTATATTAAAAAAAAAAAAAAAAAACTCTACCTTTTTTTCCTTCTTTGCTATGTAAACTCTGTTTTATGTCTTTACGTTTTCATGTGTTTACCGTAAACGTGTATTAATTTTCTCTTACTGGAAAATTTTTAGTTGTCTATTTCATTAGCTCAATTGTATGTCTTCTCATCACATTATCTCCAAAAAGTACATATAATACGTGTAATAGTGGATAATGGAAGTCGTGTAGTTGTTTCACACCAGATTTTTTATTATTTTTTTTTATTTTTATTTTTTTTTTTTTTCCCGAATAAAGTTACATTAAATAGTGGAATTTGTTTGCTATTCTTTTAAAATGTAATCTAGGAAATCAAGGTATTGCACTCATTTAGTTTTCCTTTATCTACCGGAAAAACCAGTAGCGAAACAATTTTATTATTTAGTTTTCTAAAATTAATTTTTAAAATTAGAGGCTCTTAATTTCGGGTGAAAATTATACATTTCATATAAAAACTAGCTAAACCTCGCCATGCGTTGCTGTGATTTTAATAGGCTTTACCCGCTTTGCTATTTGCTGGTCACTACATTTAAGTGACTTTTTAAATTCTGTATCAGTTGTATCTATATAAAAATCTCAAAAAATTAAAAAAACAAAATTTCAAAAACATTTCATTGAAATCACCCAGAACCTCATTTGGTTTCTGCACATTCCTGGTTGGCTGTCACGCCCGCAAAATGCTGATCTCACAGCCTTTTTTCCTATAAAATTATAGGTTTTACAAGGAGAAAAAACTGAAACTATTTTTGTCTTCTAAGTATAGACATAAACTGTACCACACATAATTTAATTTAGTACAATAGCATTTATTTTAAATCTATTTTCCCATATAAAAGCATGTGGTAACAGATTCATTCCTTAGCAACGATTATTATATTCATTTCTGAAAATTTCTTCGGTACAGCGGTAGTATAAGAACCCGCTATGACGGCTTTTAAACTTTCGATGTCATTTTGGTAATAAATTAAAATGGCTGTCACAATTGCATACGTAAAGATCTTGGTGAGAGTTATTTAGTTCACTATAACTGCATAAAGGTTTTGTACAGACATTTTTGTTTTTGTTATAAAATCTATTTTACAATTTATATTAACTAAATCATAATTAAAGAGGACATTTTATTCGATATACTTTGTATTTTATTAATATGGTGAGTATGAATTTTAGTATTTACTTAAGTATTATAGTAGGATTTAGATTATTATGGCTTCAACAGTGTGATTGGTTTGCCTAAAGCTAAAAGTAATTCATAATCTCCTTTTTAAATAATGAACCACTTTTAATTAATAACTAAATATATTTTATTTATAACTAAATATATTTTATATTTAATTAATAACTAAATATATGGAACCAGTTTAGGTATGGTATAAAAAAATTATATAAATATTTATTGTGAAAATAAGTAAACTACATCAGAAGAAGCTTACATTTTTACTCAACTATTTTCCATGATCCATGTGGCAAAAAAGCTGAATGTGGTTTTTAGGCATGTTAGCCTAATTTTCAAAAATTATGCATTTTAATATCCGATTCACTCTAAATTCCTCGGTAAGGGGCCCCTTTTAGATTTTTAGCCGAGGGCCCTCAAAGGAGCCAGTCCGGGCCTGGTATAGATATTGAAGCTTTAGTTACTGATTGCATTTCAGGTGCTCGAATTAGAGCTCCCACAAAACAGATTTTCCATATTTTGAAATTACAAGCATTTGAGTTAGCGGATATACAATCAAATAAGCCAATCGATTTACTAATTGGTGCAAACTATTTTTGGTCGATAAATAATGGTCAGGTGATTAAATTAAATGATCACATATATGCGATAAAATCGTTGTTGGGTTGGTGCTTACAAGGGAAATTAGAAATGTTAGAAAGTAGAGTAACTGATTGTGCGATCAACTTTCTAAGTGTATTGAATAATGAATCATCCTGTGAAAATTCTGAATTAACGAACCAATTAAAAGCCTTTTGGGAATTAGAGTCATTGGGGATAACGGATGATAAAAGAGAGTTATCCACACATGATGTTGATTTAATTAAGGAATATGAAACAAATTTAGAGTTTGTAAATGGGCGATATCAAACCTCTCTTTTATGGAAATCGGATAAACAAGGTTTAGAAAGTAATTATAGAAATGCTGAAAAGCGCTTCATTAAATTACGTGATGAATTAAAAAATAATGAATGGTTAAATGCAAATTATTCACAAGTGGTAAATGAATATATCAAAGAAGGAATCGTTGAAAAGACAAACAAAAGTGTAAATAAAACTTATTACATGCCCCATAGAGCCGTCGTGCGCAAAGAAAAAGAAACTACTAAAGTTCGTATTGTCTTTGATGCGTCATCGAAGAGTAAAAATTGTGCATCTTTAAATGATTGTTTACAAACTGGTCCTAATTTGAACCCGAGTGTTTTAGATATGATTCTTAAATTTCGCAAACATAGAATTGCATTTTGTAGTGATTTAAAACAAGCATACTTACAAATTTCAATTGATCCTAGGGATAGGGATTGTTTAAGATTCTTGTGGATTAAAAATTCTATTAATGAAGAGAATAATACTCAGATTTTAAGAATGACAAGAGTGCCTTTTGGCGTTGCTTGTAGTTCGTTCATTCTCTCAGAAGTTATTAAATTTCACATACGAAAGTATAAGGATACGAATCCCGAGGTTTTTAATATGTTAAATGAATGTTTTTATGTTGATGATTTATTTTTTGGATCAAATGATGTTGATAAAGTATTCCAACTTTCATGTGATGCAATAAGTGTGATGAATGATGCACACATGCAATTGCGAAAATTTAAGACCAATTCTCCAGTTTTGAAAGATTTATGGGTGAAGAAAGGTATAGTTAAAATGGATGAAAATGTTGAGGACTCTGTTAATACTTTGGGTCTTATTTGGGATACTAAACAAGATATTCTAAAATTAAATATTAAATCCTTATTGGACATTTTACCTCAAATGCAATACACAAAGCGATTTCTACTTCGACTTGCAGGAAGAATATATGATCCAGTAGGATTTTTAGCCCCCTTTGTAGTACGAATAAAGTGCTTGCTTCAAGAACTTTGGAAGGCGGGTTTAGGATGGGATGAAGAAATTCCAAATAGTATGAAGGAAACCGTGAATTCATGGTGTTCAGAAATTGAATCAATGCCACATTTAGGGATTAAACGACATTATTTTGCTTCATCTAGTATTATGAATGATTTAAATTGTGAATTACATATATTTTCTGATGCCAACCCCCAAATCTACGGCGCAGTTGCCTATTTCAGATATTTTGATGATAAAGAAAATCCCAATTGTAGTTTTATTATGTCCAAATCTAGAGTTTCCCCGATAAAGAAACTGTTACTGCCACGTATTGAGCTTATGGGCGCATTAATAGCAGCAAGATTAGCTAAATATTTAATCAATTTATTTAAAATCCCCATGAACAAAGTTTATTTGTGGACAGATTCTTCTATTGTCCTTTTTTGGATTAAGGGTTCCGCCAATAAATGGAAACAGTTTGTTTCCAACCGTGTAATCGAGATACAGGAGCTTACTGACCCCGCATGTTGGAGGCATTGTAGTGGATCAATAAATCCTGCTGATAAGATCACTAAGGGTGCAAAATTAGAAAACTTATTAAATGATGAGAATTGGTGGTCTGGTCCTAATTTTTTGAAGAGATCAGAAGAGGAATGGCCACGAGTAATCTCGAAATTAATGCATGAAAATTTAATTGAGAAAAATGAGGAAGTTTTGGTTTCACCAAACGTCTGCGAAAACACCCTTAAAAATGAAACATTTTTTGACTTTGAAAAATTTAGTTCCTTTACGAAAATTGTTAGAGTTATGGCATGGATCATTCGGTTTGTTAAAAAGCTGCGAAAATCTACAACGGTGTTTGAAAATGACTTAAATAGTGACGAGATAAAAAATGCTGAAGAAATTTTGATAAAATACATTCAAATCCAATCTTTTCCAAATGAATATGCGGCACTAAGAAATCAAAATGTAATTTCTAAAGATTCTAAATTGGCTGAACTAAATCCCTTTATAGATGATTCAGGTATTTTACGACTTAACAGCCGTTTACAAAATTCAAAGTTCCATTTTGAAGAAAAACATCCTATATTGCTTCCAGCCAAATGTAAAATCACCGAATTAATAATTAAGTTTGTTCATGAACGAATTGCTCATTCTGGAATTGCACATACCCTTAACACTATAAGAAGTAAATATTGGATAATAAGAGGTAGACAATATATTAAATCCGTATTGAGTAGGTGCACCGTTTGTAAGAGGTATAGTTCAAGACCCGGTGCACAAGTGATGGCTCCATTACCAACTGTAAGATGTTCCGAATCTCCACCATTTAACATTTGTGGACTTGACTTTGCAGGACCTTTGTTCTGTAAAAATAGTGATACTAAACATTACATCCTTCTTGTGACATGTGCAGTCACTCGTGCGATTCATTTAGAATTAGTGAATAGTCTCGCTACTGAATCCTTCCTACTTGCATTTAGAAGATTCATCGCAAGAAGAGGATTATGTAAAATAATTTACTCAGATAATGCACAAACATTCAAGAGAGCTGAGCAAGATTTGCAGAAAATTTTTCGTTTGATTAACCACCCTGACTTAAAGGATTATTATGCATTTCATGGTATCCAGTGGAGATACATAATTGATAGAGGAGCTTGGTGGGGCGGATTTTATGAACGTTTAGTACGTACAGTCAAGACTAGTTTAAGGAAAACAATTTCACGTTCTTCATTGACTATATGCGAACTAGAGACAATTTTAATTGAAATTGAAGCGATCATCAACTCGCGACCTATTACTTACGTTTATAGTGATTTTAATGAGCCAGTAGCATTGACACCAGATCACTTTTTGGTGGGAAAACGGTTAACGTCATTGCCTCCTGTAAAGATTTATGATGAAGAAACTTCTAGTACCAGAGATATCTTGATTAAAAGATACAACTATCGTGAAAAGTTGCTGCAGCATTTTTGGAACAGATGGCGACAAGAGTACATTCTTAATTTGAAATCAGCGAATTCGATAATACCTGTGAAACGAGTTACCAACATAAAGGTGAATGATATAGTGCTCGTAAGTGATAAAAAATATCCTAGAAATATCTGGAAACTGGCTAAAGTGATTGAAGTCTTTACCGGACGTGACGATAAAGTTCGATCTTGTTTACTGAAAACAAGTACTGGTACCATAAAAAGACCAGTCCAGTTGTTACATTCGTTAGAAGTGAAATAAATTTGAACTGATAACAATAACTTTAAATTTTTGAACTTTAATCGCTTTAAAGAACTCTAATTCTATATTTAATATCTGAATTCTAATTTCACTATTGTTTATTACTTGTCTTTATTAAATTTTTGTTTATTTGCAGTAAAATGCTTGTTAAAAATGAGAATTGTAAACATGTGAAAATTGTAAGTATTTTTTTTTATTTTTTTTATTTTTTATGATGAACGTTAAAAGTTCATCGGGGGGGAATTGTGTTGAAACTATTCTCTCCCAGCTGCTTAGCGCGCATCTGCACATGCGCTGTTTTTGTTTTGTTTTCTGTTCTGTTTTTCATCTGTGAGTCTGAATAAAGTATTGTGCTTGATAAGGCGTTTTTTACATTGCGTCTTAAAACTATAATATAATGATTCGTCTACCAAATAATGATTATAAAAGCTGAACCACCTCTGAACCGAATATTTATTACAGGGCCCTTTTTTACGTGTTGATTTGCTTAATAAACTTACGTTAAATCTTAATTCAACATCAGTGGTTAATCGAGAACAAATTTAGTGCCGCATTGAGGCACTTTCACAAACTGAACTTTTAGCAATAGGGTACCTTCACAAATTCACCTTTCAGCAAAGAGAAACCTTCACAAAATCAACTCGCACCAATATAGTTACTCACTAAAAAAATTTATAAGCTTCACTGCATGTAACACATAAAAATACCCCCAATTTGAATATTTAATGGAGACAATGATAAATATCTAAGTAAACACTTTCTTATCTTACATGTAAGAAATAACATGATTCACCCATTTATATATTTATTTTACAAGTGTTCCATTTTTTTTTTTAATGTATTTTAAAATGACAAAAACAGCTTTGCGCATTTCAGTTAATTGCTCTGAAGCATTATTAATTTTCACAAATTTACAATGCTTCAATGCTTTACATGTCTTCAGAAATTATTTTATAAAAATCACAAATGGGGTACCAGTTTGAAAAAGCTGGATTAAAC
The DNA here is from genome assembly GCA_963930645.1 of Salticus scenicus. Classification (NCBI taxonomy): domain Eukaryota; kingdom Metazoa; phylum Arthropoda; class Arachnida; order Araneae; family Salticidae; genus Salticus; species Salticus scenicus. Next base: position 33,320,297 of record OZ005662.1, read on the forward strand.
CTTGAGCATGAAACATAACTAAACTCGCAGCCCTGAGAGGTCTGCCGGCACAGCACATCATCGATCATCGTCACCGTTGCATAACTATTAATGGACTAAGAGCGAATATTCTGCTCAGGATGCCTAATGTCTGGTCAAGAGTGCATTTTTCTACTAAATAAAGTATTATCCTCCTCATTCTTTCTAAGGTGTTTATATCCCGTAATCCAGCACATTCAAAAACACTTATCGTTACAGAAGTCGACCAGGATGTGTATTTACTTTGTGGAAATCCAATGAAAAAACCGACGAACTTACAGGAAAATATCATGGTTAGTGATATATATATATGTGTGTGTATATATTTTTGTGTGTGTCGTTGATCAGCAAGAAAACTTTATTTCTGAAGGAGCGCCAAATTCGCCAAAATTTTGTGCTCGAAGACTTAAGAAGAAGCGCAGAAGCCTCCCCGATGAAAGAAGCACGACCTAGCCAATCTACCAAGATTACTCTTCACATTTCTACCTACCCCACTCTTCCTCGGAGTTCCAAAAGAGAAGAGAGACATCCCTCTCATGCCTACTCTTTTTACGCACAGCATATCGAAAAGCGAAAAAGCCATACAACTACGTACGATTTGCATCCGCCGTAATTCCGTAGCATAGCTACCAATATTTTAATATATTCCGGAGTAATTTTTACTCCGCCTCTATTTCGTACACTTATTCTTAAAAAAAAATTTTTTTCTTATTTTATCGAAATTATGTATTGAAGAATATTTTTCTAAAAATAAAGTGGTGCAAAATAAAGGTGGGGCTAAAAGTACTCCGGAATAAATTAAAATATTGGCAGCTATGCTGTAGGATTATGCCTTATGAAGAACAGATGGCCAGACTCACTCATAAGGATATAATCCTGATTATGAGATTGTCTCAATCAAAAAAGAAAGAGAAAAGCGATTGAATGTATTATTTACAGTGTTGCAAAAAACCCACAGTTTTTCGTCAATGGGAATAAACCCGGGAATTTTGGGGAATAAACCCGGAACTTTGGGGAATATTGGGAATTTTAAAAGTAAACAAAACCAGTTATTTTCAAAATGGAAGTTAGGGTTAAAACATTGAACATACATATACATAATATTTAAAATGTCAATAAGTATTGTATAAATTAGTTTTAAATGCAGGAGCAATTTTATTTTCAGGAAATACTGCTTCTGTTCATTGCAACTATTGCATAATACTATTTTAATATATTTCCAAAAGAGAAACAAACTGACAAATTTATTAAAATTTCGTCTTTTTTAAAAATTATTTCTAGCAAAAAAAAAAAAATAAATAAATAAATAAATAAATAAAATTATGTGTGTTCGGTTTTAAACTTAAAAATATAGTTAAAGTAATATTACTTGATCAGAAAGGTCTTTAAAAGACTACTTAACTAAAATTATCATCTTAAATGCAATGATTTTAAGATATTTTTTTATTTCTTTTTTAAGGTTTTTCAATAAATATTCATTTTAAATGTTTCACAAACGAGTATAATCAACTCTCTTTAATCTGCAATTAAATTTTTAATGTAAACAAACAAAAATAAATAAAAATAAAATTAAGAACTACTATAACATCAGTATTTAACAAAATTAAAAACAAACAATGATAAATATTTATTTCTGCACTTAAAAAATATTTTTATTTGCATTTTAAAAATAAATATGTATTACTTGAATATGCTCAAATTATTTACCTTCATATATGAATACGCAATTTTATTAATATTGAAGAAATATTTTATTCTGAAATTTATGAGAAATAGTCTTTTTATTTTAATGTCTATTTATGAAATAACAACTGGCTTTGTATCTGTTGATTACAGGGACTTGATTGTATTTCCAAATTATTGCTGCTTAGAAAGTATTTTCTTTACTATTTAGCTATGAATGCTTTTGCTAATGAATTATCACTACAATTTCATAAATTACTCATCCAGTTCTATAAAATGAGGTATATTATTTAATTTCTCTCTATAATGAATTTCAAATTGTTTGCTTAAGCGCAAAAGATACGAGAAATTTTCGACATTTGTCTCGCAGTCTTTATTTATAAGTTATAGCAAAGTTTTTTTTTTTTTTTTTTTTTTTATCAATGGCTTAAAAGCTTTTTGGTACCTACGTTTTATGTGGTCAACCAATAATTTCGCAAAAATATTAAAAATTTACACCTACATAATCTTAAGGTATTTCACAATGTTTTAATTTGATTGACAAATTAATACGCAAAAAAGCAACTTTTTTATATTCAACTTAATAAAAAGGTACTCTGAAAAAATGTTATTGTCAATTGATTAATTATAATACAAATACAAGGTAAACATGTAAAATGCAGCCAAAATTTTTTGATTTTGTTACTTAAAAAAAATAAATAAATAAATAAAAGAAGAAAAAAATAAAAAGGAATGTTTTTGCTGTTAATGCCCAAAATCTAACAGATAAATTCATCTAGGGGTGAAATCCCAGTTAACAATGGATGCCCCATCACACTTTTTGACAACTTCTGTTGGCGCAATCCCTGCCAGCTTGTAGGAGTGATTAACTTTCCAAGATGATGGCTGTTGTTGATTCTAACAATTGTTTTCACCTCACAAATTACATAATAAAAAATAAAAAAACATTAATAAACGCCTTTTTTAAATCTAAGTCACACCAACAAGCTAAAGAGGATCACACCAACAAAAGTCGCATCCAATATAAAAAGAAAAAGTACTAACTTCTTCTTTTGTCAGGAGTACCTGGTACTGGGATGAAACCCGTCTGGTGTTACCCTAACATGTTAAATCTAAATACACACTTATATCTATTTCCGTGAGTATTTTTTGTCAGTGGTATTATTGAAACTAAAGATAACAAAAGAAAGGGAAAAAAAAAAAAAAAAAAAAAAAAACCTCAGCTTTTCAACAACCAGTCAGAGAACCGTTGAAAAATCATTAACCGTAAAATCCCGAAAGTAACCCCCCTTTTTTTGAAAAGCAAAACGGATAAATTTCAGGTGAGGGGTTATAATCAAGATTCTTTAAAAAAATGAAGAAAAGGGAGGGGAGGTTATATTCGATGGAGGGGGTACTTTCGGGATTTTACGGTACTTACTTAAAAGGAAATATTAAAGGTAATTTCTAACATTAAAGGTTAAAAAACACTGTGTAATGATTCCATTGATAACAAGCATCCGACACTTTATGAAAAATTAGTTAAATTAGAAATAATATATAAATATTGAAACTTAATTGAATGACAAACTTAACTTGCAATGCTGACGTACAGCAAGTGCGCCCGAAGATTGGATGTAGCTTTGGTGGATGGAGAAAAAAAAAGGGGGGGGGGGCTACTTTCAGGATAATGAAGACATTTCACTTTCAGCGAGAAAAGTGAGGGGGGGATTATATTCGATGGGGGGGTTACTTTCGGGATTTTACGGAATGTCAATGTGTGATTTATTATGACAAGTAATAACTATGATTCCAGTGATTGAAAAGTATCATGAAATAAAACTTATTTACACTATGGCAGTCGAATGGGCTCGAGAATATAATAAGATAATTAGGAAAATCCTTACATCAGATATGACACTTAAGATGTAAATTCTAGTCATAAAAATACAAAACTTGGTTGCAAAATATGCCTAACAACTGTTCGATGTCAAGTTACAAGAAAACATGTTTAATAACAAAGGGCATTAAAATTTAAGATAATAATTTGCAAGTACATGTTTTAGATTTGTCTCCAAACAGTTACTCTTAGTTGTATTAAGAGATCTTTAATGAAAAAATTTTCATAACACAGCACTTCTCATTCCATAATCTTGCAGAAATTATGAAACTTTATAAGATTATTTAATCATGTTGTAAGCAATTTATTTACTTAATTTTAATTTATAAAAAGTAATAAAATAATGTCACTTTATTTATTATATCAAAATGTAATTTTTCTTTTTTATCGTTTAAACACAAATTTTCAATGCCCTTTTTAGCTGTGGCTGTTGTAGCTACAAGTACTTTTCATATCTAGAGTAAAAACTAAAAAAGCAATACATTTGAATGAGCGAAAGAATTAGGCATACTTTTACTATATTTAAACATTTGGAAAGTAATTGAATAAATACATACCTACCTGTTATAGAATTCGACGTGAAAATTGTAGATAAGTGACATCTAATGCTGATAATTGTTAATATCAGCATTTCTCATGCAGCTGCTAAATGACTTTATTTAACATGCAAATTTTAAACCTAGGTTGCTTTTTATTGTGATAAGTTACAATTGAAATTTTATCTAAATTGAAAAAATTGGTGTTCTACTTTTAGCTGTAATGTTCATTAACAATTAGCATTAGAATAAATTTTACATACAAAAACACAACTGTGTTATTTTTATTACACACAAAAGTATACAATTTCTTTTTAATCACTTTCCATATCAGTACAATCATTTGACGGCAATGACTTTGATTTTAAAATTAGGTTTGTTCGTACTGATACAAGTTTCGACACCCTTTCATTATTTAATCGATTTCGTTTTAAACTGTGAGTTTGGGAAAATGCTGAAAAAATCCTTTCGCATGCTGCTGAAGAGGGGGGAATGTTGAACAATCGTAAGGCAACAGAGCATAAGCTCTGGTCTTTAAAAAACCCTTTCCACCATACAAGTGGTGAAATTAATTTAGCTGATTCCCACACATATTTATTACTGTATGCAGATTCATGCGATTTATACTGTGCAAAGTCTGCTAAGATACTTGCGGTTGCTTCACCAGAAGGAAAATGTGAAAGAAAATCTATTCCTGATCTGAAATCTTCATCAGCTAAATCTTTTTCTATATAACGTGGGTCTAATAAATATGTAGCATAATGTATAGGCTGACAAAACATAGCACAGCGAGTTTCTACGAGAGTTTTCACTGCTTCTTCCTCTTCTGTCTGCAATGGAGTCAAAACAAGGGAACCCAAAGATTCCTTTAAGGAAAAAAAGACATCAGGAACATCAGACAAAGTAGCAGAATCAGATTCGATTCTTTTAATTCCACAACGTATAGGATTCAGCATATTGACAAAACTATGAATGCTCATCCAGAAAATATCATTATCCAGAACTAGTTGCCTGATTTTCTTTTCAACATTTAAATCCTCAATCAACACAGCCTCTTGTAAGGATTCTTTGCCATTCAAGAGACTTTCAAACATAATCAAACTGCTACACCACCTTGTGTCTCCGGGAAGTTTTAAAGTAGATGCAGCTGACCCTCTCTTTAACTTTTGCTTTGAAGTAAATACCGATAACAGTGCCTGTTTATTTCTCACATACTTTACCACTTCCTTCGCATTTGAGAAGATCATTTGAAAAGTTTTAATTTTATAGATGTCACTTAATAATAAATTTAATCCATGAGCTGCACAACCGATTGGAAAAATATGTGCATATTCTGCTTGAACTAACTGCCATGCTGCTTTCATATTACTTGCATTATCAGTTACTATGGCTGTAACTTTTTGCGCACCAATCTCTTCAATGACCTTTATCAGTTCTTGGCTAATATATTGTGCAGTATGTCGATTTTCTTTCACTTCCAAAGATTTGTAAAATATTGGTGAAGGCGTAATTACAATATAGCTCACTATGCCTTCATTACGTAAGTTACTCCAGCCATCTGTAACTACAGTAACAAAATCCGCTTTACTAATTTGTTCATTTACAAAATGGATCACCTCCTCATACAGATTATCTAACAGCCTATTACTTAGATCATGTCGAGAAGGAACTTTATATGATGGCCTGATTAACTGAAAAAACTGCTGCCAATAGCTATTATCAGTTATTGACAAAGGCATGTTGGATGAATAAATAGCTTTAGCGAAAGCAGAGTCTAGTTTTTCAGCCTCACTTTTAGACATTGAATCAAAATACGATCTTAAAGATGGTTTCTTTAACTGGTGTGCTTTAGAACAGCTTGCAACAGAGGCAGGATTAGGAACATTGTCTGAAACTAGAAGAGTAGAGGAGGAATCATCGGCTGCAAAAGATTCTGAAGAGTCTTGATCAATTGATATACTTTTAGACATGGTTGAATCAATTATCAGTTCTTGAGAACCAACGATAACCTCATCATCTGTATTTGAAAACACAGGTACAGATACAACAATAGTTTTTCGTTTACAGATATCTAAATGTTTTGCCATTTTGGTGGCATTAGGTACCATGTATACTTTCTCACAGTATTTGCACTTAGCAGTTCTTTTATTCTTATCAGTTCTTTTATACTCAATAAAATGTTCCCACACATTTGATATGGGTCTAACCATCTTAAATAAATAGAAGGTTGCACAAATAGATAGTAAAAACACAAAATAAAAATCGTATTCGAAATTCCTCCAAAACACTCTAAATTGTACTCGAAATTAGATATTAATCCAAGTTCCAAGTTAGCGGTAGCGCGCGTTTACAAATACATACGGGAAAGAAGAGTTGAGTTGTTTTCTACAGTTACAGTTAAAAATGCTAAATAGGAAATCATTAAAAATAATAAAAATGCAAAAAATGTGTCCATGCAAGAAATTATTTCAAAACTCCCAGAAATTTTTTAAATTCCCGGGAATTTTCAAAACTCCCTTCCCAAAAAACCCGGTTTATTTCCGGGGAAGAAACGGGTTTTTTCCAGCCTTTGCAACACTAATTATTTAGTATTGAATAAAAGTGAATTTTATCGCTATTTATCATTCAAACATAAAATCGAAAATGATGACTGACTTTTTTGCTTCGGAAATGAGAGAGAACAGATTCCCAACAGAGGTCAACAAACTAAGAGAAAAGTGTATAGTTTTCAAGGCCAGTCAACAGAAATGGGTCAGAGGAAAGAAATCTAATAGATTTTTAACCGTCTGTGATGTTTATATTTAATTTGTATGCAGCAAAAAGGCTTTTTGCAGTAGTATGGAGGGAGGGGGGGGAAGAAATCACATGACTCGTTAGCATTTAATCCTTGCTTTCCTAAGATGGGGTCATTTTGAAGTTGAAATTTAGTTAAGCCCGCCTCATTCAGAAAGTGCGCTAATTCGCCAGAGATAGCAAATGTAACCAGTAGAATGTTGCACCTTCTAAACGATACAAAAAGGCGCGGTAATGATGATTTTCGCCAAACGTGCCAAGCGGCACCTGAAAGCAATTTTTCTGCAGTAACACCTTGATCTTAGGACTTTGAGGGTTAAATAAAATGACTGTAGTTAGCCAAAAATATATTGTGCATTAATGTAAATAATTGTTTTTCCAATATTTAGTAATAGAGGTGTCATTAAGTGAGGGTACTGCATAAAGAAAATTTTTCTCATAACAAATTAAAAAAAATCTGATGTGGACACCATATGACTTCATTATACACACACTGAAATGTACATATTGTTTTGAAAACATTAACATTTTTGTGTGAGGTAAATGATTCGTAAATAAACGGACAGGTTCCAGTCTACGAACATTCCCAAAAACAAACAAAATAAATGAATAAATAAAAACTACTACTCCATCCCTAAAAGTCACGAAAATCGCATTTTATATTGCAGAGACAAAAATAGTAGATTTTCAAGAATAGTACTCCACATCTTATTACAGAATCTCTCATTGTCAAATGAACAGCTTAGAGTTCAATGAAAATCATTCAAGTATAGATGGCCAATTTTTGTTCTCCTTGGCAAAAATTAGTGGCGAGAAATGATACATTTTATCAAAACAATTAACTCAGTTAAAATTTAGAAAGGTTTTATTAATTCTGGCGATCCTTAAACAATATTCGCCTCCAAATTTAATTGATAATCTCGCCAAATTTGTAGTCAACGCTGATTTTGGTCTTGACATCGACTTGGGCGAAAATTCGTAGTTTAGGGTTGCTAAAGTTTTGAAGCTCTAACTTCAATAAGAACAGAATTCTGGAATTTTCCAGAAAGATTGGATTATAGTTTAGAAGTAAATTGTTCGAAAATTCTGCAAATGACTGAAAAAAAAAAAAAAAAAAATTGATTATTGATGATTGTAGACTAGAACTTGTCTATATTTTTACGTGCTACTTTTTATACGATAATAGAGTAAAATTGGAAACGGATGGAAGTTTTTTCATTTACACGGAGGTGGGCGTTGACTTAGAGTCAAATTAGGCATTCAAATGTGGCGAAAAATGGTAGTTCAGGATTCCCAAAGCTTGGAAAGTCTAACCTCAATAGGAGTTGTGTTCAGGAATTTTTCGGAATGATTCATTGGTTTCTAGCATAAAACTGACTAGAAAATTTTGTAAATCACTGACAATACTCTCGATGAATTCAAATTCCATTCAAACTTCGAAATTCGGTTGTTCCCGAATTAGCAAAATTTCTGCTCTGTAGTGTATTTAACAATGTTTATTTGATTTCAGTAATATGAATGACTATTTCATTATATTGTTTCGAGATTATTCATTGATTATTGATTTTTGTGGCATAAAGTTTTATTCTAATGTTTCCTGAATATTCATTAAATAAAGTGCACTCATCGACTAGAATCTGCTTATGTCTTAAAGAATTACTTTCTACACACAAAAATGTTGACAACTTTATAAAAAAAAATATATTTGCGCACTTTTTCTGTGGGCTGTATATTTTTTAAATAAGGTGCATTCATCGACTAGAACCTTCTTTTGTCTTTAAGAATTACATTTTGCACGCAAAAATCTTGATAACTTTTATAACAGTTACATTCTGAGCTCTATCTATCAGCTGAATATTCATTAAATAAAGTGCAATCATTTACCAGAGCTTGCTTATGTATTTAAGAATTACTTTCTACTCGCAAATATGTCGACAACTTTTCAAACAACGTCATTTCGGGCTCTACCTACGGTATGAAAATTCATTAAATAAAGCGCATTCGTCAACTAGAACCTGATTATGTCTTTAAGAATTACTTTATACACATAAAATTGTCGACAACTTTTATAACAATATCTTTACGGGCTCTAGCTACGGGATAAATATTTATTAAATAAAGTCCATTCGTAGACTAGAACCTGATTATATTTTAATTACTTTCTACTCAAAATATGTTAACAACTTTCATAACAATATAATTACTTGCTCTGTCAGTAGCTTCTTTTGAAATCTCTATGACGGTAGGTCATATATAAAGGCTAAAACCTCGTATTTTTCGTCATTATGAATATAATTTTTGTAAATATCTCGAAAACAGAAAATCACAGACAGTCGAAAAAGGGAAGCGCACAACTAGATGTTATGACAAGCCTATACACCAATTTGCAACATTCTACGTCCGCGAGATGCACACACACATACTTACATACAGACATCACGTAAAAGCATGTGTAAAGTCGCCGATATCTCTAAAGCGGGAGTTCGTGTCAAGAACAACGTTGTACGAGTAGGTGTACATGACAGTCACACATACAAATTTGCAACATTCTATAACCATTCGTTTTTGAAATATGTGAGATACAAAATTCATTTCACATATTGGGACTACTATACTTCCTCAGAAACCTTTGGACGGCCCCTGCCTGTCTGGGCTCGGCCAAGCTTAACGGGTTGGATGCCGTCCGCCGGGCCGGAGCGAATAAATCGCCAGATCACCGCATGGAAGCTGCCTACACCAGACAGTAATCTAGTAACTAGTTAGAGCGAGCTGCGTCCGAAGATTCTTCGTTCAGACTTCATCCATCGTCTTCAGGAACTAGATGGAACTGCTACGTCACTTCTGGGCCGCAATGTGACTAGAACACCAGAGCTCAGGAATTGCAGGATCGACTTCTGCTTTGGACACATAGCTCAATTTGCACACCATACCCTCCAAGATAGCCACGGTGGAAACGCACAGACACGCTCCAGGATGTTAAAGAATTTGGAATAAGTGCACTTACTAGCTGAGAGTCGAAATAACCGGAATCTAACAAAATTAAAACAATTTTGAATTTAGGCAGGGAGAGAGAGAGAGAAAAAAAAAAAAAAAAAAACGCTGGGGGAGCCGCTAAAGTTAGTAGTGCACACAATAATTAAAACCGAAATTTAGGCCATTTAAAAAGGGGAAGGGGACAACACTTAAGTTTTAAGAAAGACAAGCAGAATGAGTACGGAACAAAGAGATTATTTAAAAAAAGAAGAAAAAATTGAATACGTGAAGCCACTGGGGATTAGAAGATAGTTTTTGGGCGCATAGCGAAAATTTAGAAATTTTTGAAATGGCAAGGCCTAAATACACCTAACTGGGAGGAAAATTACTATGCGCAGGGAGGCCGAATGGAGAAGAGAAAGAGGGACCATCGCAATTTTGATCCACCACGGGGGGATGGTATGGTACCCCGCGTTGGTAGTCCGATGACTGCTAAAAGACCCCATCGAGCACTTGACAGTGCAGCACAGATTAACGAGGACTAGTATACTTCCTTATACTTTGAAAAGGAAGTAAAAAAAGTGATATCCAATAAAAGTCCCAACCACAATTCGGAGAAAATTCTTGACAACTCCAATTATCTGTCACAAATGTAGCCATAAAATTTATAATGGTGTAATTGTTAAGAGATCGTCTCCTCGTTTTTTTTTTTTTTTTTTTTTTTTTTCTTCTCAATCATATATAGCTGTATATTAAATATTAAAAGGAGACTTAGCGCTGAATTATTAAAATCAGTAAAAACTACAACGTCAGAAACGACAAAGAAAAATATTTGGGAAGCATACAGCTGTTTCGGTAGCCTTAAGCGTACCGTCTTCAGTGCATAAACAATTCTGGAACTGGGGAAGTGCTCGTATATATAAAAGAGGGACCGAATTCTGTTCAACCGATAGGATCACGGGAAAGGTGGGGAGAGTGGCCAATAAGAATTTTAGTAACGCTAGCTGTGTAAATTGTAGAAAAATTAAGACAATGTGGACTGAATGTAAAATTTCCAACAATCAGAAAAATAGGGAACAGCGAAATCACAATTTATAATATTTTTATAAATATAAAAAGCTTCAAAGAAATCGAGTTCATGAACGGATTTAGGTCTGCAAATTATTTTAGCTGAATCAAATTTAAAATTATGATTTTCCTCCCAGCAATGTTTAGAAATAGCCGATTTATTGGTTTCTTGTTTGCAGACGTAATTAGTATGTTCTTTTAGACGAAATTTAAGACTGCGTTTAGTTTGGCCAATGTATGATGAACCAAACTGACAGGAAATACTATAAATGCCCCAAGAATTATGCATATCTATAGGATCTTTTGACTGAGAGGTGCGTTTATTGAAGGCGAAAATATTATTTTAAAATCATGTTAATAACCAAATGAGTCTCTTCTAATATCAGTATTGTTTTACCCTATTTTCTTAAATCCAGTCAAGCTATTGCTAAAATTCTCACACAACATGATTTTAAAATAATATCTTCCGGGTACTTCAATTTGGTATTATCGACGACAGTTAGATTTGTTATTTAGGAACTATGATTTCAAAGATGACTATATCTCAGCATCTATTAAATATTTTAGTTTCATTATTCAGTAGCAAAATTTTCATTATTCGCGTGAAAATATATTTTTTTATTTGTCGAAAACAAGGAATTGGAAAACCTTTTTGGCAACAATTAAATTTAAAACTAATATTTAAATGGCTAGTTTTAAAGCTATTATAAGAAAATTATTTCCATATTTTAATTAATAATAAAAATAAAAAAAATAAATAAAAAATTTAACAAACATAAAGAGAATCTCGAATGTTGTTGTCGAATGCGTTTTAAAATATTTTGATTAGTTAAAATATTTCATCTCTTGGAAAAGTGAAACATCAATATTTTTCGTTAAAATTTACTTAATGATGAATCGTTTATTTTTTATAGCCATATCACTTTTAAAAAAAATATTTATTTTATGATTTTTAGGGCTGCAGCTTTTTTTTTTTTTTTTTTTTTTTTTCACTTAAATTTTTATTTTGTGCATTTTAGTAAAAGAAAGTTAAAAAAAAAAAAAAAAAAAAAAAAAAAAAAATCAGAATTTCTTAGGATACTGTGTAGACAATGAAAAGTTTTCTTTTACAATTGGCATCTGATCTATTAATTATCTGCAAAAAAAAAAAAACACATCCGCCACCGAGTATCGAACCCACGACCATCGCAATAACAACTTGATGCTTTAACCGACTGGGCCGTTGACCAACGTAAGAGAAATCTCACATTTACTTTAAAATGGAAACGCCTAGTTTTTTTTTAGCGTGACACGGAAACACTATGGCAAAATCCAATTTCAATTAAAAAAAAAATCTAATTAAAAGAAAACTAATCAAAAATTCGAAAATCGGGCTTCGAGGTGCATCAGGAGAGGTCATTACGAACCAAGCAAATTTGTGTAGCTCTGCGATCAGCCGTTTTCCTAAAAAGCTCCGGACGTACATACACAATGACACACACACACAAAAATATTTTATGTATGGATTTTTATTTATTTATTTATTTATTTTTTTAATTGAATTACGAAGGAAAGTAAAAATAAAAGGTTAAGTTAAATAAATAAAGAGAGAAAAAAAATTTCCCGTAGATAGCATCGAACCCCGGTCATTTAAGTGGCAGCTGCTTGCTCTAGCAAGTACGCCAATAGAGCGATAACACGTTCGCGAAATAACTTGTACTTAAAGATTACTAAAACTTTAAAGGCTTTTTTCTTGAAATCGTGTGGCTAGGGTGCTCTACTGCTTTATATGCTGTTACTTTCATATTTTCTAAAATTCTGCGCAATTTCATCCCGATCTGAAATTTCGATGTAGTGGCCTCTCCTTGCAAGTTCTTCAACATTAAAATCTATGTAATTTTGTGTCACCTCCAGCATACCTATCGAATTTGAACTAAACCAAATGCAGCATTTAGACGCTATTGTATTCACTCATACGCATACATGCATACCTTCATCACTATGAAAAATGCACAATAAATTCAGGAGACCTGAACAGAAGCACTAAAGTGTCATTTTTTAATTTTTCCATGATAACAATATTTCTCTTACATAATATATCATCGGAGTTAATTATATGTTTTCTTCCATAATTGAAATTTTATAAAGTTAACGAATCGCTCTTTCATGTAATCCGCCGCATTACTTTTATTAAAAGTCTATTTAGCGCATCCTTTAAGCGTGCATTTGATACAAAATTTGGCCATAAAATCATTCTGCAAATTTTAATCCAATTTTTTATTAATTATTTTTCTTATTAATAAACATGTTTCTTATAAATATTTCAAAAAAAATTAAGACAAAATTTTCTTTAATTTATTTATATTCAGTTAAAAAAAAAAAAAAAAAAAAAAAAAAAAAAGTATTTATTACTATTTAATGTCTTATTAAATATCAAAATTAAATTCATTGGAAACGAGCGCTATCTCCTGATGTTTTCACAAAATTTTTGCGTTAAGTATTACAAAATTCAAAGTAACCACCCTGTATATTGAACCAAAATTTAATTGATTGCAAAAGGCAGATGTTAGCAGGAATGGCCATGCAAACTTTCAGCTCAATAGGTGCAGAACTCTAGGTTCTACATTTGTCAAACTAAATAACAAGAAGAAGAAAGTAACTGGCAAATTTCAGAGTTACAGTACTCGGGCCCCTTAATTCGGATCGACTTGCAAATTTGTATGTTTTGTATTAAGGGTATGCTCAAGGACTGTGAAAAAACTCATGCGTCTTGGAGACCAGGGAGCTGAGATACAGGTAGTCGAAAAGTCCAAGATTTTATGTCGACATAATATACACTAGTAGCGTTTCGCTGTTCAGAGTTGGGCAAAATCGTAATTCAATTAATTTGTAATGAATTACATTTCAATTGACAGTAAGCAATTACAATTATGATTACTTGTAATTGTAACTGAGCATCAGCAATTAATCATTACTTTAATTATAACTAAAAGCTTTCAATTATAATTACTTTACTATAATTAAATTATAATTGAAAAGTTTTAGTTACAATTACATGTAATGTAATGAATAATCATTTTATAAAATTGAAATGTAATTGCAGTTAAAAACATTATAATTAAAATTATCTGCCTGTAATTATAATTAAATGTTGCAGTTACAATTATATGTAATGTTAATGGGTAATCATTTTATAGAATTAGAATATAATTGTAATTAGAAAGTTATAATTATAATTACTTTTCTGTATTTATAATTAAAAATTCACGATTGCAATTAAATGTAATTTAATGGTTAATTATTTTACGCAATTATAAATGTAATTGTAATTACTGACGATATAATTATAATTATAATATTGTAATTGTGACTTTGGAATTCACATTATATTTAGGTAGAGATCGATTTAACTTCTTCGCTGATGTTCTGACGTAAAGTTATGATTCGATCCACACGAAATTTTGAATTTAGAGTTAAATGTTAGTATGACAAACACTTCATTCCTGGAAGGGGGAGGATCTGATCCCAACTTGCCTTATCTCAAAAAATTATGATCCGAACTTTTAAGAAACTTTAAGTTTTTGTGTTATTATGACAAAAATCGAACCGTTGGAAGGGGAGGGAGGGAGGATCTTACGTCGCACGGAGCTTCATCTCGAAAAATTATGGTCGAAACTTTACAAAATTTTGAGTCTGTGGTTTGTTGGCTGTTAGTATAACAAAGACTTGCACTATTCTACTTTCAATAGAAAGGAAGGAGAGTTTTATCCCCTCCCCCCCCCCCCCCCCAGCAAAATTAGGGTACAAATTTTATGAAATTTTAAATTTCGGGATAGTCGGTGTTAGTATGGCAAATGCTGCACTGTTGAAAAGGGGAGGGTCTTACCTACCCCCCCCCCTCCCCTTCCTCAAGGAGCCTTATTTCGAAAAATAATGGTCCGAACTTTACAAAATTTTAAAGTTGGAGTTGTTTGAGTGTTAGTATAACAAAAATGCACCGTTGGAAGAGGGGTGGAGTTCTTACACCCACATGTCTTATGTTGGAAAGTTGTGGTCCTAACTTTACGAAATTTTAAACTTGGAGTTAGTTTCGTGTTATTATGACAAAGAGTACACCATTGGAAGGGAATAGGGTCTTACCCCCCATAGTGCCTTATCTCGAAAAATTATGTTCCAAACTTTACGAAATTTTAAATTTGGGGTTGGTTTAGTGTTAGTATAACAAAGATTACACAATTGGAAAGGGAAGGGTCTTATACCCCATGTTGCCTTATCTCGTTGGTGTTGCGGAATAAGGCCGAATGACTACTCTTGGGTCCTAGGCCAGAGGGGGGAGTACCTTCCGTGGAGGTCTTTCTAAGGGGTCCAAGACTGTATTTACGCAAGTTTCAGAGACAACCACGGAAAACTCCGAACGGCTAGGCCCACGAGCGCGACCTTGGATCGAACCCGGCATTTCACGTCTATCAGCTTTGAGCATAGAACCGCTCGGCCGCTGGTGGACCGAAAAGTTACGGCATTAACTTTACGAAACTTAAAATTTGTAGTTGGTTTGGTGTTAGTATGACAAAGACTGCACCTTTCGAAGGGGAGAGGGTCTTACACTCTACGGAATGTTATCTCGAAAAATAATGGTCCGAACTTTATGAAATTTTAAATTTTCAGTTGTTTGGGTGATATTATAACAAAGACTGCACTGTTGGAAAGGGGGAATGTCTCGAAAAGTTACAGTCCTAACTTTAAGAAATTTTAAATTTGGTGTTGGTTGGCTATTATTATAACAAAGATTGCACCGTTGGAAAGACCCTTTCTTCCCTCGGTGCCTTATCTAGGAAATTTATTATCCTAACTTTACAAAATTGCAAATTTGGAGTTCGTTTGGTGTTAATATGACAAACAGTGCACCGATAGATAGGGAGAGGTTCTTACCCCTACGGTGTCTTATTTCGAAAAAGTATGGACCAAACTTTACAAAATTTTAAATTTGGATTTGGTTGGGTGTTAGGTTAACAAAGACTGCACTGTTTGAAGTGGGGTCTTACACCCCATATCCTCACACCCCATATCCCATGGGCCTCACCCCACGTGCCTTATCTCGGAAAGTTACTATTCCATTTTTTCGAAATTTTAAATTTGGAGTTGGTTTCGTGTTACTTTGATAAAGAATACTGTTGGAAGGGGGCAGGGCCTCCTCCCTCATAGCGCTTTATCACGAAAAATTATGGTCGAAACTTCACGAAATTTTAATTTAGAATTGTTTGGGTATTAGTTTAACAAAGACTGTTTCAAGAAGGGGGTCTTACTTCCCACGGTGCCTTATCTCGGAAAGTTACCGTTCTAATTTTTCGAAATTTTAAATTTGGAGTTGGTTTGGTGTTACTATAATAAAGACTGCACTGTTGGAAGAAGGGAGGGCCTCACCCCCCATGGTGCCTTATCACTAAAAATTATGGTCCAAACTTCACGAAATTTTAAATTTGGAGTTAGTTTGCTGTTAATATGACAAAGAGTGCACCGTTGAAAGGGGAAAGAGTCTTACCCCCCACGGTGCCTTACCTTAAACTCCCCCACTTCGGCGGGGTGGGGAGGGGCAAAAAGACTGAGGTTTTTGACAAGGTTTTCAATCAATCATTTTATTTTGTTTTGTTTTATTTGCGGATGGGTAGATTTTAATAATTTATATGTAATTTTAAGTCTTAATTTAAACATAGTGACCTGCGAAGCATGCAAAACCTAATAGTATAAATATACATATAACTATATTTCATTTACCTTTTTCTTTCTAATGGTTCTAGAAAAGCTAGAAAAACGCAGCACTAATTTATCATCTGATAAAGTTAAAGAAATGAAATTTTAATATATATATACATATATGTATATATATATATATTTAATGCATTTTATTTCTTTAAAGGAAAAAAAAAATAATATTTTAAAATTTATCAAAACATTACAAATATAATATGTCGTTTGTCATTTTCGATTTTTAAGTTTTTATATTTTAAATATACTTGGAGTATCTCTATTAAACTATAAACAGAATGAGGCTTTCTGTTTTTTTTCATTTTTGACATTTGAAAAAATGAAAGAAAGAAAGAAATAACTCCACATATATATAAAGGTATTTTATTTACTTCAATTTTATATCTTAAGATGTCATCTTACTACTTTTAAGAAAAAGCCATTTTTCTTTGTCTCATTTCTCAGAGCCGACATATAAAAGAAATACCTATGCATCAATTCCGTGATTTTTTCGGTAAAAATACCATTCTTAAGCTTTATTATGCAATTTGAACGTTTCAAATATCTTAATTTGTTCAAAAGTTATGAATATTTTTGTCAATACCTACATTTTTGGTAAGTGGGTATGTTCCTGATAAAAAGTAAAATATTTGTTAATTTTTTTTTTTTTTTTTTTTTTTTTATATTCTTTGTCTGCCCGTAAAGTAGAAGAATTTAAGAGTGTTCAAAAATTTTATCACATTTTTTCCTTAAAAATTATGTATTCTAACATGCCTCGGATCTTCAGCGACCCATGGTATTCTAACAAAGTGCCGAAAAAAATGATAACCTAATCGGGTTAGTATATATATCCCTTAACTAGAAACATGCGAAATTGTTACACAAACAGAACCGTAAAATTTACTATAAAAATTAAAATAAACAAAACTTTAAACAGTTTACAAATAGTAAACTTAAACACATATTCTTTTATATTAATGTATTAACATCACCATATATTAGGTGAAAGATTAGGTGGAATGAATAAAAACTGGAGACGTTCATTTTTGCGTAGAGGGTAGGTACGTAGACACAGCAGCCTCACAGACGGCAAGTTTCCGGTTAAGAGTTAATGAAAATTTGAATAACGATCACTTACCATTTTTAAAAATTTGCAATGAGTGCTACGCATACTTGGGAGGGGGAGGTTAGTGGGGCAGAGGGAAAGAAATTACCGATTTTTATGAAAATTTGTAAAACTATTTATATTACTATCTATGAAAATTACAACGAGTGTTACATCTAGCTCTGGGGTTCAGAAGGGGGGGGGGAAGCATACAGAAAAAAAATTATCTTATAAAAAGTAACGTGATACTGATTTTCATGAAATCTTTCGTAAATAACTACTTAATTTACAAAAAGTGTTACATATATCTGAGAACGGGGGGAGTCGCAGAAAGCAGTGGAAAAAAAAAAAATGATTATTTTATACCACAATGTATCCGATTTTGTGAAATTTAGAGTAAATGTCGTTTACTGTTAAAAAAAAAAAAAAAGAGTGTTACATATATCTGATTGTAGGGAGCCATTAAAATGTTGTTTTTATTTGATATCTTTTGATCCAATGATCGAATGAGCTAATAAAAACGGCGTTAGCTAGATTTTTTTTCCAGAGTAATAAATGTGGCATTTTTCGCAGCTGTCGGTTGAACGGTATAGATTTGTATAGCGAACAAAAAATCTGGGCAAGCAAACAAACAATCAGCTTTATATTTATATAGAAGAAAATTAGGGGAAAAGATTGTGCTTCGTTTATTGCTTGTTGAAAAGGGAGCTGGAGGGGAGGGGGGAATTACATGAGAGAAAGGTGCTGAACAATTCTACCCCTTTATAGGTTCTACAATCTAGTAAAGCAAGTTTAAAATGAATATTTACATTTTTGCTGTGGATTCAGAAAGGTTAGAAATTAAAAGACTTCTGTGGAGTGTGTGATCAGCAATCGTTAGCGGAAGTAAAAAGGTTCATCAAAAATTATGAGTGAAAGATAAAAAAATTTATTTCTTTATAAATTCTAGAATTTCATAAAACAAGTTTAAAATGAATATTTAAATTTATGATGTGGATGAAGAAAGATTGGAAATCACGAGGCTTCTGTAGGACGTGTGATCACCAATCGTTAGCAGTGGCAAAGGCGGGGGGTCCAAAAATTATATGAATAAGAGATATCAAACAACTCTACTTCTTTATAGGTTGTAGAATATAATAAAATAAGCTTAAAATGAATATTTACATTTATGCTGTGGATGAAGAAAGATTGGAATTTTTTTTTATAACTATCACTTACTGTTTATAAAAAATTACAGTTATTGTTACATATAGTTTCGGGGGTAAAAGAGAGCGGAGGGGGGGGGAGAAGACCATGTATGTTTTTGTATGACCATGTTGCCGACTTTAATGAAACTTTGTATAACTATCACTTACTCTTCATGAAAAATTACAGTGAGCGTTACATATAGTTGGGGGGGGGGCGAAAGGGAGCAGAGGGAATGGCAGTTAGAGAAGTTCTCTTCAACATTACATCGTTTCATATGCATAGGAAACTTGGTTTAAATATCGATTATTGTCTATTTAAAAAAAAAAAAATATTGTGACGGCTACATATACAGAGAAGGCGTGGGGCACACTGAAATAAAATGATTTTTTTTATACCGCCTTATTACCATTTTTAATTGAACTTTTCAGAAATATAACTCCATGTTTGTGGAAAATGAGAGTGAGTGTTACATAGCACAGTGATTTTTCTTTTCTTAACTTAGTATTCAAAAATTTTCTTCAAATTTTGATTAAAAACTGTAAAAAGTTAAAACAAAAACCTTTTTCTTTCTCTCTCTTTCTCTTTCTTTTTTCTTTTTTTTTTTAATCTGTCCCCTTTGTCTTTTCTCCAGGGAAAAAAAAATATTTACAAACTTGTTGATGTTATGTATATAATTAAGGAAATTAATAATTAAGGAAAGCAACCTTATTTTTTGGACGCCGGAAAAAATGAGACTTTTCACAAATGCTACTTGCAAAAAAAAAAAAAAAAAAAAAAAAAAAAACTTGGGGCTTGCAAACATATTGAGGGTTAAAATACAGTGGGGATTTTTTTTTTTGGTCTCTTATAACATCTTTTTTCTTTTTCTCACCCCTATAGCCCTCCAAAGTATTTTTCAGGACACATATATTTAACAAGTAGCATTTATTAAAAATGCCCTCCGGCACTCTTTCTTCCGGATCGTCTAAAATGAACACTTTTCCTTATTGCCACTTGTAAAATGCATGCTAAAAATCTACGAGAACGTAATTTTTTGTTTCCTGCGATAGGGTACTAAAAGGACAGATTAAACGAAAAAAAAATCTCGTTTTTGAGTTACATTTTCACAGATTTTAATCAAACACTGAATTTTTGAGTATTAGGAAGATAAAGGCACTATGATACATAACCCTCATTGTAAATTTTTCATAAACAGTAATATTTAACCCATTGTGGCGCTCTGTCCTTACTACGAGGACGCAATTATTAAGCTCCAGCTGCAAAAACTCATCCCTGAAATTTTTTATCAAAAATTTTCTTTTATAACGTAGCAGAAAAGGTCGTTTTTACAAACTTAAAATTTCTTCTATTTTAATTTTGTTCGTGAATTCCGGTGGCAGTCGAATTTAAATGATCTCGATTACCTTGTGCCGCAAAGGGTTAAGCAAAATTTTATTAAATCGGCAACAAAGTGGTATAAAAATATCATATTCTTTCCGTATGCCCCCTATCACCTGGATAAGATAATCTTCTCTGTAATTTTTCACGAACAATAAGTGATAGCTGTACAAAGTTTCCTATAAATGTAAAGAGGGATGCGTAAAAACAATCATTTTCTTTCCCTTTGTCTCCCCTTGGCCCCTAGATATATCTAACGTACTCTGTGATTTTTCCTTAAATGTAAATGATAGTTGTTCACATTCTAATTAAAATCGGTAACACGATGATATTTAAGCAATCATTTTCCTCTTCTGCTCCCCCCAGGTATAGATAACAATCAGTATAAATTTTCCTAATCAGTAGGTGGTATTTATAATAAGTTTTATTAAAATGAAAATCATAGTGATATAAAACAATTTTCTTTACTTCTGCTGTACATCATCCCCCCCTCCCTCCAAAAAAGAAAAAAAAAAAATCATATATAACACACACTGTAATTTTTCATTAACAATAAGTAATATTTACACAAAATTTCAACAAACAATCGATGATGGGGTCGGTTTAAAAAATATTTTATTCCCCTCTGCCTTCCTTAACCCTCCTCCCCTCCTTCAACTGTATGAAACACTCACTTACATTTTCATAAAAGTTCTACAAAATTTCATCAAAATCGGTAACACGGTGATATGAGAATATAAGAACAACAGTTTTCTTTCCCTCTGCCCTCCCTTTAGCCCGCTCCTGCAGATATACGTAACACGCATTTTAATTTTTCTTAAATGAGCCGCTCAGTGCACACATCGATTAACTCCATAAAACAAAAAGTTGAGAAACGCGATGATGTAATGTATATTGTTTTTTAAAATTCCTCTGATAATATGAATTCAAATATATAATGTAGAATGCATAATTGCAGATATAGCTTTCATCTAACAGTGTATAAAATTAATAAGAAAGAATAGCCAACAAACAATCGTCAGTAATGTTACAGTTTTTATGTGACTGGTGGAGTTAATCGATTTGGCAACTGAAAAAAGTAATAAAGTTAAATTAAGTCTTTACATTTTTAAGTTTTTTATTACAGAAAAAGTTAGTTATTATACATTTTTATCACAGCTTTTCCATAAGAATGTATGTTGTCAGTTCTGTTATATTATAATTTTTGTAATTAATTCATAGCAGTTTTATGTCAGCGGCATTATTCTTTGGGATGATTCAGCAATATTATAAATAATGTCTTCTTCATCAGCTGTATGCGAGGATTCGTCATTTCGATTTGTTGACAAGTTCTTATAGTAATCGTGTTTAACAGGAGGAATGAATTTTAGCAGGTCCATCATGTCTCTCCATTTTTCCCTTGTCACAGTTCTACCTTTAGGATATAATAAAGGCTGATCTATATTTTTCAAACTTTGCGGTCTACCCACTAAAGATTTTCTTATATTAATGGTTTGAAATTCTGTATCTTCATTATAGTCACATTTGAATTGTATGAGATAGGGTTTGGACCTTTCTAACTTTATCCAGCGCATTAACTAATATTTTAGCAGTATAATTTAATATTTTAGCAGTATAATTTAAAAGAAAAAAATATATTACTTTTACTACAGGTAAAGTCTACTGTAAACGTTGTTCTTTTTATCTGTTTACCGATGCGATTTTGTTACGAATATTATTGAGAGGGAGAGAGCATCTTCCGCTGTTTAAAAACAAATAAGCGTCGATGCACGGCCAGAACAGATACAGCGTTACCGAAACGATTTACATTAGAGTATGGAGTTAATCGAAATGGCTTCTGAAATAAATTACTTATTATTCAATGGCCAAAAAAAATTTGCCATTTAACGGTGCTAATCTTTATTATTCCGGAAAGTTATTATAAATACAAAAAGTTATGATTATACCAAGTGCTTTGACATAAAATTTAAGATTTTTCAAAAAGTGGAGTTAGTCGATGTGTGCACTGAACGGCTCAAATAGTAAGTGTTATTTACATTAAGCTTCATTTAAACTGTGTGATTTAAAGAAAAAAATATTTTCATATGCACCCCTCTTGCGCCTTCCCCTACCCATATATAATACCCATTCATTGTAATTTTCAATAAGCAGTAAGTGATATATTATATAAGATATCACTAAAATAGTAACATGATAAAAAAAAAAAAAAATTTATTTCACTCTGTCCCTCTCACTTATCTCCCTCCCTTCCAAATAAGTGTGACACTTGCTGTAATTTTTCATAATTAATAAATGATTTTCATACAAAGTTTCATTAAAATCGGTAAAAATGTGATATGAAAACAATTATTTTTATTCAAACTACCGCTAACCCGCCCCCCCGCCCCCCGCAGATGTATATAATCCTTACTGCTTATTTTCCATTAATACTAAGTGAATGTTGTACCAATTTAATTGAAATTACCAATATATATATATATATATATATGTGAAAGTCATTATTTCAATTATTAAATATTTATTGATTTTGCAAATTGCAAAAGTATTCCTTTTTTTAAAATACCCCCCCCCCCCCCAAAAAAAAAAATATATATATATATATATATATATATATATATATATAAATAATAGATAACGTAATAAAATTTAATCTTAAAATTTAGCAATTAATAGAACTAAAACAATAACAGAACACTAAAATATAGAACTGAATTTAACATAGAGGAAAGAATGACACAAAAAGTTGCGATGATGAACCAATGAGTTACCATATTAACTTAAAATACTTACGCCGACCTGAAGGATAATAAAAAAGGGACCATTAAACTTGTGAAAGAGAAAAAAGATAATAAACCACATAATCAATTGGATATAAATGCTTAAAAGTAGAAATATACTTTTCAAGGGGCGCATATTTCATAAAGCAGAGAAAGCTGCAATGATTTCGTAAAACGATATTGCTAATCATAGCAATTTATATCATCTCACGCCCCGATCAATGCAGCAAAAAAACCATAATGAATGAGAAAAAAGTGAAAAATTCAATTAAAACAAAGGATAAATAAATATTAATTAAAATCTTAAAGGAAACCACATTAATAACATGAAATAAGCAGAGTAACCACATGGAAAACAATTAACACAAACTGGAAAAAAGGGTGATGCCAAAACCTAAATTGAAGTTAAAATAATAGCTCAACAGATATCGATTAATCGAAAAAACTTCAGAACAATAACAATTACATTAAAGATAAAATACAAAGAGTAAATATTAAATGATAATGTTAAAATTAATACTAGTAGAGTTAAATTAAATCGTACCAAAAATTTTAATAATTAAATCGTTTAAGATAAGGACTGAAGAATGAAGGTTAAGGACTACTAAGTACAAGCGCCATCTTTCGGTTAGCTATAATAACATTAAGTCAGTTATATAAGATGTATTGCCTGAAAGATTAAGATAATTTAGAAGTATTAACAGCAAGATTAAGATAATTTTTAAGATTTTTATTTAAGATGTAATGACTGAAAGATTAATATAATTTAGAAGAATTAACAGTTATATAAGATGTATTGACTGAAAGATTAAGATAATTTAGAAGTATTAACAGCAAGATTAAGATAATTTTTAAGATTTTTATTTAAGATGTAATGACTGAAAGATTAATATAATTTAGAAGTATTAACAGCAAGATTTAAATAAGTTTTTTTTTTTTTTTTTTTTTTTTTTTTTTAAGTCAAATTATTAAGTGTTAAGTTTTAAGAAGACATAATTACAAGCAAATAATGCCAAAGTGCACAACTATAAGGATAAGCAATGTAATGCGGTCATCATAAATTAAAATTAAAAATTAAAATTTAAAAGATTTTTTTTTTTTTTTTTTTTTTTTTTTTATATATATTAATATTTATAAGATTTTATTTTTGTTATGCAAATAGATGGATTGTTCAAAGTTAACAAGGGATGCCTCAAATAGCCAGAAGCACAGTAAAAGTTAATGATAAAAGAGTTCAAAATACATAGTATCAACCAGAAAAAATAAAAGAGTGAGTTCAAAATTCATAGAATCCACCAGAAAAAATAATAATGTAACTTACAGCAATCCCCCACGTTTTTTTTTTTTTTTTTTTTTTTAATAAATTTTATTCAGCATCATACCCACCCAGCCAACCAGCCAAACAACACCACCCTTCCTCCTTAATCAAACTTCTGCCCACCCATCCACCTGTTTTTTTTTTTTTTTTTTTTTTTTTTTTTTTTTAATTAAACCTTAGGTTTTTTTTTTTTTTTTTTTTGTGTGTGTTAGACAGAGACCCTTTTGATAAACAAGTGAATAAATAAATTTTTTAGGATATCCCATTTTTGTAGCAACATTAATTATGTGTGAGATATTTTTGTTTTTAAACCTATCTGAACAAAGATTATGTATACGAAAGAGGTGATTGAGAATAATATTTCTGTAGTATTGTACATTCTTTTTGGAAAGATTATATTTAGAAAACACAAAATTGTTTCAATAAATTAGACACCTAACAAATTTCCTGTAAGAGCAAACTGATACATATGTCGAGAAGATATACAAAAGAGAATGTACATAGTAAATAAAAAAAAAATAATAATAATAAAAAAAAAAATCGTTAGAGGCCATTTTTTAAAATACGCATTTCCAAAATCCTTAACTGTCCTGCCTAATCAGGACGCTCGTGAATTTTCTTGTAATAACCAAGTAGTGAATTTATGTAGCAAATTGGAAGAAAACTGTTAGAACTGTTTTTGAGACATCGACTTTCATTTTGCAGTTTTCATTAAAAAGTTGGAAAAATCATCTGTACACTAAACTTATCTTAATTCTGAAGTTCAGTAGTTTTATTTTTATTAGTTTTGGAGATTTGAATGTCACAATATTCCCCGTACACATACAGTCGGTGTCGGTAACAAAAGTCTCCGAACACGAGCAAATATTCCTACAATATAAAAAAAGTACACTTAATACAGTTTTCTTAAATAAATCCTTGTCGAATCCTGTTTTTAGACTGACTAAGAACAGATACTTTTGTTACCGTTTCTACCTACACACACACACTACCTAACATACTGACCAGTTGCGAAAAACTTTTTTTTTTTTTTTTTACTCAGGAGACTCTAAAACATGTAAATCAGATGAAAATTTGACATCGAAATTTTTGACCGACAACAATACTTCCATTACCTGCGGTAGTGGGGTGATGAAAGTAATAAATAACAGGAAGTTCTACACTTATATAAAGTTCTTATAACTTTGATCTATAATATGCCTTCCCAATTTGTAATTCAATATAGAATTTACACGCTAGAGCACTTGCAATAACGTAAATGTACAAACTATAATGATAACGATATATATGTGTATATATATATATATATATATTATCTACCTGGAAAGAGCTATAAATCCTGCACTTATCAAAATCAATATAGATCACGCTACGGGGTGCTATAATATACAGTACCAACTTTGAATTTAATCGAATGAATGTTTACGCGTTATCATGTGAAATCTGTAAATACATACAACACTTTAATGTAAGGATACACTGAAATTTTATAATTGAATTTTTTTATTACCTTTTTTTTTTAATAATAATATTTATTTCGGAAAGTAACAGCACATATCCATCTTTGTTTTAAAGTATAACAAATACGTCTACCTAAAAGCAATTTCAAAAACTTGTTCCCCAAGTGGTGGTGAAGGGAGGGGAAAGGGGCAAAATGTTTGGCAGCTGGATTCATTGATGTTCTGAAACTATTTCCCCGAAAATGCAGTAATTTATAATATATATTGTAGTTTCATTGATAATATTCTTTATTAACCATATTCGAAAGAGCTTTAACTAAAAAAAAAAAAAAAAAAAAAAAAGAAAAGAAAGAAAGAAAAAAATACGTCAATTGTTTCTTTTCAGTAATGATAATAATAATTAAAAAAAATTTTATTCACTTGTTAACATTTATAAATTTTCTAATTAAATATTTGCACGTGTAGATATTTGTTTTGTGAATATAAAGCATCCCATCAACAGCAGATTCTTAAAAAATCTGCTCAGAAACATTTTATTGTGTTAACAAATGCTATCTCGTTGTTTTTGTACTTTACATCAGACTAGAGGGCTTCGCCTGCTTCTTTGGTCACTATATTTAAATGATTTCTCAATTTCACATCATTATTAATTAAAATAATAATAATCATAAATAAAAAATATATCATTGTAATCATCGAAACCTATATGAAGTATTGACCACTGCATTCGGTAGTGGTTTTCACGATCGCAGCATGGCGAATCGGGTCCCTACCGCCTTCGGTAGCACCTTACCCGCTTTAAGGAACATATACAATATGCATATGTTCTTTCTGCTCCCGCGAATAAACTTAGAAGTTTCGGGAAATCCCAGAAAAGTGCATATTGCGTACACTTAACCAGCACCCACACACTAATTTTCGCCATTCGGAGATAATTTGGGGCAGAGTAAAACTTGAAAACGTGTTTTTTGCCTCTCCTTCACAAGGGGGCGAGTGAATAATTTCCCATAATGGTTTCGAGTGCGTGTTATGTACGCATAACCAAGCGACTCATCAAAAGATCGCATTCCTGAGATAATTTGGAGCAGAGTTACAATTTTCTTGCCTCCTCCTTTAAGGGAGGGGGGGTGAACTTTCCCAAAATATTTTTATACTATATTTTAGGTACGTATAACCAAGACACATTAAAAAAATCGCCTTTGTAAGGTTATTTGGAGCACATTTATGCATGGAAATATGTTTTTTACCTCCCGATCCTCAAAGAGGGTATAGGGAGGAATTTCGCTAAATCCTTTGTAGTGTGTGTTGGGTACTCATAATCAACCGACACATAAAAAAAAATCGTTTTCGTGAGATAATTTTGCGCAGAGTTACTCTTTAAAAGTTTTTTTGCCCCCTCCCCCTCCCGCTGCCATTAAATGCGGGTAAGGAGAAATTTCACAAAATCCCTTTATAGTGCGTGTTGGGTACGTCTGTCTAAAAAAATCATGTATAAAATTAATCTTACTGGGATAATTTGAAGTAAAGTTATATATGCTTGAAAAAATGTTTATTGTCCCCTCTGTCACCAAGGAGAGGGGAAAGGGGTAAATTTCGCAAAATCTCGTTACAATGGATATACATATAAACAACCCACACAACAAAATTCTTGACCTCAGCTCCTGTAGATAAAACGGAGGAGGGGGGGCGGGTTGGTCTCGAACTCGCTTCCTTGTAACTCCCCTCAAAAAACAAAAATGGATTTCTGGAAATATCTCCAAGAAAACGCACGCCTATTTTCAACATCTTTGTAGCATTATTGATAGAGTTCTACTCGTAAAACCAGATTTTGTGAAAATTTCACCAGAAAATCGTTTTCTCTTCCTTCCTCTTTTTAAATTCCAAAATCGCAGAAAACTGTTTTTTGTGCTCAAGTCTAGTCTCCCCATGTGCAATTCTTTCACTGTGAAGTAATTTGAAGTCGATTTATGCTTACAAACGTGTATTTGCCTCCGTTTTTGCAAAACAGAGGGGGGGGGGGGATTTAGCAAAAATACCGTTTTTGTAGAAGTCAGGGTCCGTAAACTAATCTACACACCAAAATTTGTGTCTTTATATCCCACAGAATCGCCACGAGCTGTATTGTGCTTGAAAAGGAGGGTCTCGAATTTTCTCCCTTAAACTTCTCCTTCCCACCAAAATCGAAAATCACAAAAAACCAAATATATGTTTTTGGAAATATCCTCAAGAAGACGAACGGCTGTTGTCAATATTTTTGTACTATTATTGGACGAGTTCTACTCAAAAATTAGAATTTTGCTAAATTTCCCATAGAAATTGTTTTTCTCCCTCCCCCCTTAAAAATTCAAATTTCCAAAATCGCAGAAAATGACTTTTTTGTACTCAAGTCTAGTCTTCCCATCTGCAATTTCTTCACCGTGAAGTAACTTTAGAGCCGATTTATGCTTATAAACGTATTTTTACCTTCTGTCCCCACAGGGGAAAGGGGGGTTCAAAAAATTCTGCCTTAGTGGGGGTCAGGGTCCTAAAACGAACCTGCACACCAAAATTTGTTACTCTATCTTGTATAGAATCGCCACGGCTGTGTTGAGTAGAAAACCACCACCCCCCTCCCTTCTCCTTTCTGCTTCCCAAGAATACCTAAAGAAATCAGTATTGAATAAGAGTACTTAGTTGTGCTTAAAAAATAAAATAAAAAAATAAATAATACTTACACACACACACACATATATATAACCTTCTCCATTTTTTATTCACAGCCACCCCTTGCCTCGAAGGCGGTTAGCATCTATTTTTCTCCCCAGAATTTTCTCAAAATATAGCTTCATTAATTTTGCAGCAGTCGAAGAAAAAGTGATAAAAATGTTTTTCATTAATCCCTCCACATTTTCGTCAGATATATCTGTTACTCGGATTTTTTTTCTACATTAGTAAGAAGAATTGCCAAAAGTTTGTTTGTAAATAGCAAATATATATGTATATAGTATATATAAATCTCTTTTTTTTTTCTCCTTTATTTCCCAACACTTTTTTTTTTTACTGTTTAAAATGCATTTCTAAAGTAAAAATTCGAAAAAGTTCCTAATACGGATACTTTTTATTATTCTAAGTACATTTTCTTCCCCGAGATCGTTATATTTTGTTATGTATAATATAATCTTTTTATAGCTCGATCCTTTACATACCCACTGTTACAAACTATCATAACTGTTAAACTTCTAAACTTCTAAAAGTTTTTTTTTTTAATTATGACTTTGCTTAGTGAAAAACTTAATGAATTTATGATTCTTGGTAGTAAATATTAACGCAGAAGAGGGGGGGGGGGGGGGAAGAGGAGATAATTTAGCTATGCTTTTCAAATTTAATATATTTTATTTAAATGGAAATATATCTTTTACTTTTATTATTTATTTATTTCAAACAGTTGTTAATTTGTTTTAGTTCCACATGCTACCTTGTTTAAAACTTATTTATATAAATATAGCCTTTAATAATATCACTGAATTGTCTTCTCAATTATTAAATGTTTTCCTGGCTGCAGTTTGAAATAAGTTTCTCATTGCTGCTCCCCTCACCGAAAATCCCGTATATATCTATAATGCTACAGTTAAAATTAAAATTTGCGTTTATATTTCAAACCTTTAGCATATAATCTTTTAATTTCAGTGGTGCTTTTAATATTGGTGGTGCTTTTAATATTCAGTGGTGCTTTGAATTTGTGTATATAGTATCATCCAGTCTCAATTTTATATCTAAGTACTATAACTTCTAATATTTGATCAAATATTAAGAGCTCGACAACTTTTATGGCAAATCTACAATGAAGAATTAACTAGATACTGTTTTATTGAAGTTATGTACTTATAAATATGAATGTTTTATCGAATAATATGATCGCAATATTATATTAGAGCGTAAAAATTGTCTTAAATATATATATATATATATATATATATATATATATATATATATATATATATATATATATATATATATATATATATACTTTGACTTCAAAATAAAAATATTTTAATTTTAATTTTTAATTTTAATTATTATTGATGACCGCATTATAATGCTTATCCTTATAGTTGTGCTCTTTGGCATTATTGCTTGTAATTATGTCTTCTTAAAACTTAACACTTAATAATTTGACTTCAAAATAAAAATCTTAAAAATTATCTTAATCTTGCTGTTAATACTTCTAAATTATCTTAATCTTTCAGTCAATACATCTTATTTAACTGACTTAATGTTTTTATAGCTATATGTACTCAGTAGTCTTATACCTTCATTCTTTAGTCCTTATCTTAAACGATTTAATTATTAATATTTTTGGTACGATTTAATTTAACTCTACTAGTATTAATTTTAACATTATCATTTAATATTTACTCTGTGTAATTTATCTTACTGTAATTGTTCTGAAGTATTTTCGATTAATCGATATCTGTCGAGCTATTATTTTAACTTCAATTTAGGTTTTGGCATCAACCATTTTTCCAGTTTGTGTTAACTGTTTTCCATGTGGTTACTCTGATTATTTCATGTTATTAATTTGGTTTCCTTTAAGATTTTAATTAATATTTATTTAGTCTTTGTTTTAATTTAATTTTTCACTTTTTTCTCATTCTTTATGGTTTTTTTGCTGCATTGATCGGGGCGTGAGATGATATAAATTGCTATGATTAGCAATATCGTTTTACGAAATCATTGCAGCTTTCTCTGCTTTATGCAGTATGCGCCCCTTGATAAGTATGCTTCTAATTTTAAGCATTTATATCCAATTGATTATGTGGTTTATTATCTTTTTTCTCTTTCACAAGTTTAATGGTCCTTTTTTATTATCCTTCAGGTCGGCGTAAGTATTTTAAGTTAATATGGTAACTCATTGGTTCCTTATCTATATCGCAACTTTTTGTGTCATTCTTTCCTCTATGTTAAATTCAGTTCTATATTTTAGTGTGCTGTTATTGTTTTAGTTCTATTAATTGCTAAATTTTAAGATTAAATTTTATTACGTTATCTATTATTTATATATATATATATATATACATACACTAGCAGACCCGGCCACGCGTTGCTGTGGCTATGTTATACGTTGAATTATATTGTAGTAAAATATTCAATACATTAAAATTATTATTTACGAATAAAGAGCATCCTTGATAACATCCTTGATCTTAGCAGGCTTAGCCCGCTTCGCTGGTCCCTATTTTTAATTGATTCACTGTAATTAAAGAATTCTCAAAACTGCATTCATTTTTATCATGTGAAAAAAAAGAGAAAAAAAAATCTGATCGGGAAAAATGTTCGACACTCATAATGAATCCATATATTATCCGAAGGGAAATGGTATAAAATACAAAAAAATCTTCTCTCATCGGTGGAATAATCTGTCCGGACCCCCACTGCTTGCGGCAGTGTATACCTGTGCAAACCGTGCGCACTATTCGCACCGTGCGCACCGTTTCTTCGCCCACCGTTACCGCCCTTCTTAATAACTCTATACTTTCGAAAATATCCGCAATCGAATTATTGGGCCTTAAAACTTAATAATACTAATTTTCAAAGTTCCAACTCTTATTTCTATTATTTGGCCCCTTTGCCCTTCCCCCTCCCGACTATTCTAAATAATTTTACAAATTCGAAAATTTCTGCAGTTTATTCGTAGGTGTCAAAAACCTCTATGCACTAATTTGAACGATCTAACTCTATTTTTGTTTTTTGCCCCTCTGACCCCCTTCCCGCCCCATCCTAATAAATTTACAAATTCGAAAATATTCGCAATCAATTTGTAGGTATCAAAAATTCTATGCACCAATTTTGGACAATCTAACTCCATTTTTACTTTCCGAACACTATAGTGAGGAAAGTATTGTAATCATGTCAAAAATCCGAATTCGAGATTTTGATGTTTCTATACGTTTTGAGGTCCCCTGAGTCCGTTTTCACTATTTTTACGATGATGTATGTATGTGTGTGTGTATGTGTGTGTGTGTGTATGTGTGTATGTTTGTGAACACGCTAGCGTCTAAAGGCTTTGTTCGATTAACCTGAAAGTTGGTACGTATATTGTAAGTCACCATAGTACGAACCCTATAGATTTTGGTGAATCTGGCACTTATAGTTTTTTTACAGGGACACAAAGAAAAATTCTTTATCATTATGGCCTATGGGACCAAAATCTTAAAAGTGCGATAGCATCTAAACGCCTTATTCAATTGAGCAAAAATTTTATACCCATATTATAGGTCACAGATACTCAATCTGTATAGAGTTTGGAGAATCTAGCACTTATAGTTTTTTTACAGGGACACAAAGAAAAATTTTTTATCATTAAGGCCAATGGGGCCAAATTTTTAAAAGTGTGATAGCGTCTAAACGCCTTATTAATCTGAGCAAAAAAATTGTACACATGTTATAGGTCGCATTTGCACCAACTGTATAGATTTTGGTGAATCTAGCACTACAGTTTTTTTACAGGGACACAAAGAAAAATTCTTTATCATTATGGCCTATGAGACCCAATTTTTAAAAGTGCGATAGCATCTAAACGCCTTATTCAGTTGAGCTGAAAATTTGTATGAATATTATAAATCACTGTTGCACTAACTATAAGCATTTTGGTGAATCTAGCATCTATAGATTTTTACAGGGACAAAACGAAAAATTCTTTATCATTATGATCTAAGGGCTCAAAGTTCAGTAGCGTTAAATAAAACCTCGTGTGATATATGGAGAAAAAACACTCTATTATGGTTTTCTCTCTTTTGTTTGTTTAGCAATTCCTCTTTCTTTATTTTATCTACAAAACTGTTAGTTACTCAATGTTCGGAAAGTCGAGTGGAGTCACTCCAGATTTTTATTTTTTGCTCTTCTGTGTCCCCCCCCCCCCTCCCCATTTCCGTTCGTCCTAATAATTTTACAAATTCGAAAATATCTGCAATCGATTTGTAGGTATCAAAAACTTCTATGTACCAATTTTTAGCAATCTAACTCTATATTTATTTTTTTTTTTTTTGAACCTCCGCCCCCTTCTCCGCCCCTCCTAATAACTTTACACTTTCGAAAATATCCTCATTCGATTTGCAGGCCTCTAAAACCTATCTATACCAATTTTGAACAGTCTATCTGCACTTCTACTTTTTTTTTTTTTTTTTTTTTTTTTTTTTTGTGAAATCACGTTTTGACCCCCTCCTCCCCCCCCCTTTTGGGGGGCGAATTTTGTAATAAAAACTATCCTCTCTCTCTCAAGTTGGACCAAGCTGCACACAGTGTCCAAATTTCCTTAAAATCGGCTTATTAGTTTAGGAGTTCATCGCGGACAAACATAGTAATTTTTATATATACTATATATAAGATATACTATATATATGTATGACTTTTTCGCTGTATAATTACGCTCTAAATAATGATAACAAAATTCTTCCAAACAACCGAAGAAAAATTCATTACATAATAAATGTAATTAAAATTAACTTTCGACGGATTTCAGAATAATTTAATTCTATTTAGTAGAATAATTTAGAAATTATAATTGAATTGACCTGTAATTCAATTTTAGATTAATTCAATTATATTCTCGAAAAATGTAATTTCATTAACTTGTATTCAAATACAAATTAATTGAATTACATTTTATAAGATGTAATGGGAATTAATTTGTAATTTCATTACAGGTTAATTTAATTATTTTTGAAAACTTAATTGAAATTAACCTGTAATTGTTTGCTAACACATGAAATTACAATTTGAAAAATGTAATGGAATTAACTGTCAGTTGCATTACAAGTTAATTGAATTAAACTGTAAAGAAACGTAATGACATTAATTTGTAATCCATTACAAGTATTTTCAAATACTTTTGTCAATTGTAATTGAGAGTGATTTTATTTTCATTACAAAATAATTGAATTACAAGCTGTGCAAAAGTAATTCAATTTATTTGTAATCAATTACTCGTTAATCGATTGACAGTAAAATAATTATAATTGTAATTTAATTGTAATTCAATTACTTTTTAATCAATTATGCCCAGCACTGTCGCTGTTTGCTTTCCTACTTTGTAAACTTCATTTGTATTTTTAGTTTGATTTCTTTAGAAATCGACCTATTGCAATCACTTCGTTTATTTATATCTACTAGTATCGCCCAGTGGTCGAAACTCGACCATTTTTTTTGCAAAGCGAGGCAAAGCAAAGTTATTGCCTTGTCCTAAACGGAATGCAATTGCAATACAGCTGCGGCAATTGTTTGCCGATATTCACTCTAACTGAATCAGCAGAGTTTTACTTAATATAACTATTTCTCTCTGTAGATGTTAGCCTTTCCTGAAATGAGAGAAAATCGCGACGTGAAAACGCCCCTTGTTATGTGATACGGCCCAGAAGCTAATAGGTACCATGTCAAACCAAGGCCCAACCAAGTATCAAATTCTGTTAAATTAATTCGATTGGTTCATAAAGTACAGTGTTTGAACAAAAAAAAAAAAAAAAAAGATATTTTTCA